>JASDQU010010051.1:225012-275603 GCA_032191745.1 Picea mariana | reverse complement strand
TCCATATTCAGGATAGGTTGTTGTGTCTTCAACAAGTATATCAGGACATGACACTTAGGCATCAACAAGTATATCATTACCTAAGTCGGGTGGCAGGACACTTAGGCGTTGAAAAGACAGTGGAAATGCTACAGAAACATTTCTACTGGTCGAAACTTCGACAGGAGGTCAACAAGTGTATCAGGTCATGCATTGCCTGCGCTATTGCCAAACCAACCACTAAGAAACAGGGCCCGTAGACCCCTCTTTCTACTCCTGACAGGCCATGGGAATCCATATCAATGGACTATATGTCAGGCCTCCCGTCCACCAGGTGGGGAAATGACTATGTTTTTTGTGGTTGTTGATCTCTTTTCTAAGATGGCGATTCTGGGAAATGACTATGCTTGCAAGAAGAGCATCACAACAGAGGCCACTGCCAAGAACTTCTTTGAACAAGTTTGGGCACATTTTGAAATCCCACAAACCATTGTCTCAGATTGGGACAGTCGATTTCTCAGCACATTTTGGTCGAGCCTTTGGTCACTGATAGACACCAAGCTCACCAAATCCACAACCTTCCACTCCCAGACAGATGGCCAAACCGAGGTCGTAAATCGAATGATTATGCATATCCTTCACATGTATAATTCAAAGAACCCTCAGACATGGGATGAGAGCCTTCCGTATGTCCAACATAGCTACAACCAAGCCCTGCATAGCTCAATCATCCACAACCCCTTTCAGGTGGGGTTGGGATTCCAGCCATTGGGTCCCATAGATTTTGCACTTCCCCTTGCGGTCACCTCGACCGACTCATCTCCTGCTCCAACTGAAGCTGACAAAGCCACCCGGTTCATTGAGAGGATCCAACACATCTGCTAATAGGTTCAGGATATCCTACAAAATTCCAATGACAAGTACAAGTAGTTCCATGATCAACATCAGGTGCCACATAAGTTTCAGGTGGATGACAAAATTTGGTTGCACTTGTAGAAAGAATGTCTTACAGGACCCCATCGGAAGCTTTGCCCACTCCGTTATGGGCTGTACAACATCACCAAGGTTGTGGGGGATAATGATTTTGAGCTCAACATTCCTCCTTTCCTTGGCCTGCACCCAGTGTTCAACGTGGATCTCCTTCGCCCTTATTTCCCACCATTATTGGACACCTCAGAAGTAGCAGAACAACTGACACCAACAGAGCTCAACCCTAAATGCATACAACAGGAATCCATTGATCAGATTGTGGACACATAGATCAAGGTAACTCAAAAACAAAGCATCTAGCTTTATCGAGTCGTCAAAGCAGGGCAACTCCAGCACCAAGGCAAGTGGCTCACCCGGGGCCAAATTCAACTAAAAATTCCTCATCTGAAGGGGGAACTCAATGAAATGGAGACCATTGATTCCTAAGGATGGAGGATTGATCCAGGTGGATATCAGTTGCTACCCACCTTTTCCAACTAGCTCAAAAACGTTTTCTGGCAATTTTGGTAATTTACTATTTTTAGTAGTTTTTCGGGTCCTGAAACTTCCGGACCCATTTTGAGGCCCTAAACGACGTTTTTTGGGAAAACAAGGAGCAACATGGAAGTTCCTTAGATGTTTCTCACACAATATTTTTATTCCTCGGATAGATATTTCTAACGAGGTATTGAATGCGTCAAACAAAGATCATATGCAAAAGTTACGACCCCGTGAAGTTGATGTACTGACTTACCCAAATGGGGCCCACATGACTTTTGGCGCTTCATCTCCTAGGGTTAGGTTTTTGGATGTCTAGGGTTTTTGACATTCCTTTTTATTGTAAAAATGCCTTGAGAGCCTCGTTGTAGCCATCTTCTTGATAATGAGCGCAATCGTCACATCTCTTCTCAAAGATAAGCCACCACCATTCCAACAAGCTTGTTTTTCGCTGCATTTTACAGTTTCAACTTATTTCCTTATTGAATAGAAAACCAATTTTACTGTATCTCTGTTATTTTGTGTTAATCACCTGCTAATAATCTGTAGTCATTTCGTTCTTCTCATAAAATACAGATTAGGGTGTTAGGATGGTTTCCAACATTTCCCTTTTTTATAGCAGTTTGTTTTTTGCACTTGTACATGTGTAATATTTTCAGTTTAAGGAGGAAGAATCCCATGTTAGATGATCAATATCGCATTGTATGTTGTCATTCCTTGTTTAGGATATAAATGCAACATTAGAAGAACATTTTTAGGTTCGAATGGTTGAGCATAGACTCCCTTAGTAATGTTTTGATGTAACAAAGCCAAACTATGGTTTTTATGTATGAGATTTGATAAATTTTTCCTAATATAAGTCATCTTTCTAATTTAATCATATCACTTATTTCTCACTATGATTGTCTCATCATTGAATGATTCAATTGATGTATTATAGATGTGTTACAATGTATGTTTGATTGTGATGCTATTGTAATTATTATCAGTATTTTAAAGCTTAGATTAAAGAAGTTCTTGTGTCTGAGATTTTTCCTCACTTGTCTGCTAGTAAGGCCTGATGCTAATAGTAGACTATTCATCCTTCTCATTAAAGTCTTCCATTTACCCACCCTACTCTTTAAATCATTGGCTGAAGTTAGCGAAGACCTCACTTTCTTATACATATTGCTTGAAAATTTTTGTGTTTGTGCATTGCTATGATGATTTTGATCCATTTGACACTTTATCATAAATTTCCCATTACAAACCTATTTGATGGGTATTGGGTTTATCCTCTAGCAGTTTGAGGGTGACTCTCAATGCTAACATTCTTGGCGATGTTGCCGGGGAACGTATTTAAAACATTTCCCTGGGATTGAACGACAAAGAAATATTGATTCTGAAGCTGCATAAGAAATCAATACATTGAATACTATAGTTTGCACCTGGTGACTCCACTGTTTCAGTTGTGGCTCCTAAAGGAAGGCATACGAGGTCTACTCCACATCTACCTCTGGCTACACCTGAAGCTGACCCTGAGAATATTATCAACAAGGGAAAATCTTCTCAAGAATGCTTTTCATCATAGATGATTTTAGGGGTTACATTTCGCAAATGGGCTAATTTTCCATCTTTTTTCTCAAAAACATATTCGCCAATTTACATTTTTTCTAAAAGTCGTTCGCCCAAATTCCATAGAATACAATATTTTACCTTAAAAATCACCGAAACTTTATAGAAAGTATATTAAATCCTTAGAAATTTGAATATTTTTACAAAAATATCAGTAACCATTTTACATTTTGCATATTAAGGAACAATAAGGTTAGCCCATGTTTCCACATTTTAATATAAATCTCCATCCTTAAAATCATCCCTACTTTTCAACTGTTGTTCCATGTACTTATGGTCATTTTCCTAATTCAAATTTTAAAACACCAGTAGCTATATCTAGTACTCCTCTTTTACCCTATGTTGAAATTTCTATAAATTTGGATCTTGAATATTTCCCTGTAGAATACTCTTGTTTTTCTCCCAAATTGAAAGAAGGAAGTTTTGAATTTCTTGCCTCTCTTGATGTTGTAACCTAGTTTATACTTGAGAGCTTAGAACATTTTCCTACCTTGGGTTCTCCATCTCCTCCTTCTCTTAAATTTGTTGTGACAAAAGAGGAAGAAACCTCAGTTCCCTTAGAATCTACACCATCTTCTTCCAAGACTCAACCTCTCCTTGTGAAAAATGAAATCTCTCCATCCTACATTCCTCCTTCTCCCAAGCTACACATAATCAAGACCGTAGCTGTACCAATCAAGAGTCAATATCCTCCTTGTTCTCCTAGGATTTATAATCTCATGGCAAGTGCTAACCTTTCTAGAAATAACATGGATGCCATAGTAACTTCTAGGTATGTCCATCTTGTGTTGCCTCAGCCTATGAATGCTCTCCCGTTTGGAGACTACCTTAAGTACAAGCCCAAGTTTACAGGGGAAGAGGACATAACTATAGAGGAACACATTGTAGCCTTTTATATCTATGCTGACAATCTTAATATTGAGAATGAAGATGTTTGGATGAGATTTTTTGTACAGAGACTTGATGGTGAGGCTAGGAAATGGTTTAGGGGTTTAACTCTTGGATCTATTGCTAGAATTAAAGCTATGGATGATGCCTTTATGAGGCATTGGGGAGATAAGAAATATTTCCTATATTATATTACAGAGTTTGGGTCACTCAAGAGGAAATAAGGGGAATCTGTTTCAGATTTTTCAAAGATATTTAATAAAATGTATAACAAAATTCCCACATAAATTAAGCTCACTGAAACTTCTACCAAGATCACCTATGCCAGTGCTTTTGACCTTGAGTTTTTCCTCTTGTTGAGAGAAAGGAGATATACCTCTCTATATCATATGAAAGATGCATCCTTGGAGATAGAATCTAATATATTGGCAACTGACAAGATCAGGGGAAAGTACGATAGAGATAGGAGAAAAAGCAGGGCTGGAGATTCAACCTCTAATTCCTCTGGTGTTAATACTCAAGTAGATAAACTAACAAAATTGGTTAAATCACTTTCTACTAAAATGGAAAATATGAAACTTGAAGGAAAACAAAATTATAGAAACACATAGAATGTTGATAACAGAGGAAATTTCAGGAGACCAAACAATGCCCCCGAGGTCCTTCAAAGAGATTAAAGAAATAGGGATGTTCAAAAAGTCCAAGCCCCTCTCCAAAATAACATGGTTGATGATGAATTAGGAGAGGATGAAGAAACTGATCAATAAATTCATTATGTGGGTGATACCTCTCCATCCCCTCATCTAACTCAGTATGCATATTGTTATCACTCTGAAATTTGCCCAAGGCTGTGAAGGCAGTCACAGAGGCAACATCAAAACCGCTTCAAGTCAAGGATCTATCCCTCCAAGACTTAGAGAGGGATCTCTCTATCATATTTAACTTTGTTTATGTATGGATCTTAGGCTAGCTATGCAGAACAAGATTTGTTTGAGGTGTTTGGCTGAAGGACTGCCTTGGAATCTCATTGGGCTATGGGGTCTATGAAAAGTTTGAAATCAAACACAGATCTATAAGGTTTCTTCATAGGGAAAGGTAATGCAAATGATGGATCCTTTAGAATTTTAAAGTGATGGATAGAAGAAATAGATGAGATGATCGACCACAACAAAGAAGCATTGAAGAATTTCTTTATCACAACATCAGAAGATAAACACTTAGATCTTTAAAAGCCAAAAACCGAGTATATGAAGATAAATTATGTAACTTTTACTTCTTTTAAATGATCAGATAAAGAAAAGAGAATGATCACAAAGTAGTATAACAATTTACAGCGAAGAAATCACATCACCAACATCCACACGCATGAATCCTGTGAATCGTCCCTTTTATTACTAGTAGATCTGAAAAATATTATAGAGAATAGCTTTCCTGGATGAAAGAATCAACAACCCATACTTTATTAAAAAAATGGATATAAATAAACATTACAATCCTTATGCTTAGGAGATTGAATTTGATCCTCCTGGCTGAAAATAGCAAGTAAATCCCAAAGATCTGGAACTACAAATTTGGCCGAATCTGCTGAAAATAGGGGTATGCTCAGACATTGGTTTCTCCCAATCGGTGACACCTGTGAAAAAAATGTAGGAAATTATTGTATATGATCATGTGATGGATATAAAACTCCTTCAGTTTCTCCAATTTCGTCTCCAGTTTGCCGAAACACCTCCCGCAAAATTAGGACTACACCAGGAAAAACAAAAAATACGAAAAATGAGGTTGAAAGATAGCTTTGATTCTCCCAACTGGTGGAACGTATGAAATATATGGAAGAGGTTTTTGTTATTCAGCCTGTTAGGAACAAAAACCTCTCTTGGTTTTTTAAAATATGTCTCCATTTTCCCAGAATCCTCTTCGAAAGATGAGGTGTCAAACAGACAAAAAACTGGCGGTTTTGTGATGTAGAAAACTTAGGATAGTTTTAAAGTTTGTTTTTATTTAAAATTTTTTAATTTATGTTTTGTTTAATATTTGTTTTTTTATTTTAGTTTTGTTTTATTATATATTTTTGTATTTACGTTTTTTTGTATTTACGTTTTGTTTTGTTTTATTTTGTTTTTGTTTATTAGTTTTCATTTTTAATACATGTTTTTATTATATTGTATTTTGTTTTTATATATGTTTATTTTAGTATAAGTTTTTTAATTATTTGATATTTGATATTTTTGTTTTAGTAATATATGTTTTTATTAATGTTTTATAATTTGTATTTGTTTTATTATATTATTTATTTTAATTGTATATGTTTTATTTAATGTTTAATTAATAAACACTAACCTAATTACTAATTTAACAACTAAATTAATTATTAATTAATCAATCAATCAATCAATCAATTAATTAATAACCAGTCTAACATATTTTAATTAAACTAACTATACTAATTTTATTACTAACATTATTAATCTATTGTTTTTTTTAGCCGAAGTTTGTTTATTCAGGGATGAGTGGTGGGCGAGGCGTACTCAATGGGTCATAAGGACAAGGGATTGAGGGCGCAACGGTGGATGAAGGATGTAGCAGGGTGATGAAGGACCGGGCGAAACAGACGAAGGGGAAAATGGAATCAATCGAGCCAGCTGTCTTCACTACAGGGGCAACGCCAAATCAACAGCCGAAGAATCAAGTTACCTATGATTATAGGTCCCCAACACATATGAGGAGTCTCTTATGGACAATCAATTGAATGAGTTGAGTAAAGGGGAAAAAGCCAATGAAAGTCCAAATAAGTACAAATTAAGGTAAAAAACGAAGGAGGGGAAGCCTAACACATCAGATCAACCCACCAAAACAAAAAATTCTGTTAAGGCTGTGATTTCTAGAAGAAAAGAAAAAGAGGAACAAAACTCTCCAATGGTGATTAAGACCCATGTTTTAGAAATTAAGGAGATTCTGAAATCTCCCTCTTCCTTTAGCTTTGAAAATGAAATTCAAAAGATAAAAATCCCAGTACCATTTTTAGAGCTGATTAAAAATGAAGAGTTCAAAAAATATCTTTCCAAAATGCTGCAACCTGAGTCTTCCTCCAATTCCACAGACTTAGTGAACCTTCAATATGAGAAACCAACAGTCATATTAGGACCTTTGGTAGAATATAGGGATGACTCTTCTCCTCCATTCTACACATCATTGAATATTCATGATAATTTTTTTTCACAATTGTTTGATGAACTTAGGTGCATCTCATAATCTTATGCCTAAAACTGTCATGGATGAGATTGGTCTAGAAATTACAAAAACCTATCATGACCTATACTCATTTGACTCCAGAAAAGTGAAGTGCCTTGGAGTGATCAAAGACCTGGTTGTTACCTTGTTTCAATTTCCCATGAAGAGTGTAGTCATGGATATTGTGGTGGCTGATGTCCCCCCTAAGTTTGGTATTATATTGTCAAGATCTTGGATCAAGAGACTAGGGGGAACTTTGGAGATGGACCTTTCATATGCCACCATTCCTATATTTGGAGGAGATCAAAAAAGGCTTTATAGGGAAGTACACCTAGATTACATCATCANAGCTTCATCATTGATGAAGCTAATCCTACAAACCATCCCATTTTTGTAGTTGATACTAATTTAGAATCCAGTATTTTACAACTCACTGATGCTCCTCAATCACCTATTGAAATCAGAAAAAAACCTATTAAAACTTGTGAGATTCCTCCTTAATATACCCCAGTATGGAAGATGTTTTTTGATGGAGCTTCTTCTAAAGAAAGTGCCGGTGCTAGAGTGGTCTTCATTTCCCCAACTCAAGAAATCATATCTTTGTCTTATAAACTAGAATTTGAAACTACAAATAATGTAGCAAAGTATGAGGCTCTTGTTTTGGGTTTGAGGGCTGCTGAAGATATGAAGCTTGAAGAGTTAGCAATGTTCGGAGCTGATGAACTAATTTTACATCAAATTAAAAATCTGTATCAATCTAAACACCTAGGTTAAGGACTTACATAAATGAAGTTTGGGATCTCATTGATAATTTCTTCTTGGCTTTTAATATCTCTTTTGTTCCAAGAGAAGAAAATACTATGGCAGATTCTTTGGCTGTTTCTGCAAGCAATTTTAAAATTCCTTTGCCCCCCAAGCTCAAATATGATGTGGAAGTGAAGTATAGACCCTCTATACCTGCCAATATCAAACATTGGAAGGTCTTTGAGGATGATATTGAGATCAAGAGATTTATGGAAACTGTGGAAGAGTTTTCTGCTCTTCATATTCATCAAGATCATGATGATACCAAAAGTCCTCATGATGATATTTTCCTAAATAAAATTGCAAACCACAAGATTGTTCAATTGCCCAGTAACCATATTGTTGGATTACTGAGAGGGGGGGGGGGTGAATCAGTAATAGAGTAATATAATCATTTTTAACCATATAATGCAAGTGTTATATCAATGTAGCATTATCATCCAATAAATGTAGAGTAAATAAACAATGAACAAATGATAAATCATACACATACACAGTACACCAGTGTTTTTACGTGGAAACCCAAAGCAGGAGAAAACCACAAAATGCTTTTTCTTATATGTATTTAAGAATTACATTCATTGGAGGCACCAACTTCCTTTGTTTTCTAGCTGCAATTGGAAGGAGTCTCCAACACCCTAGTTTCTCGGGCTACAACCTGAGGGAAGCTCCAACTCCCCAATTCTATGGCTACAACCAGAAGGAGTCTACAACCCCCTAGTTTCTTGGGCTACAACTGGAAGGTGGCTACAAGCACCTGTACTTTCTCCATCCAACCGACCTGAAATATAAGTAGAATTATGGAACCACTGTCACACTAACACTATGAGATATACTGCTGTAAACATGTACCAATCAACCTTTAATCAACATGTACCAAACAAACTGTAATAAGCTTGTACCATAAACAAGTGCATCAACCATGCACCAACCTATACCATAAACAAGTGCATCAACCATGCACCAACATGTACCTCAACCTATACCATCAATGAGTGCATCAACCATGCACCAAATATGTACCAATCATGTATCAAATACACATAAACTAAGAATCATCAAGATGTACCAACATCATCAACTATACACCTCATGTATGTGCCAACTGATCAACTACTTGTCTCAACCATGTACCCAACATGTACCTCAACCATATACCAATATAACCATCAAAAGTTCTCAATAAATACATCACACAATCCATAGCCAAATACCATAAACCATTACATCAAACCATGTGCCACAACCTCACTGTTATATAACCTCTATCTATAACATACCTCAACGAAAATCCCTCATCAATTCCATCATCCAAATATGATTTGTAACTCTGTCACAGGCCTGGTGTATATGATCACATATCTGCAAACCTTCCTTAACAAGAGACTAGAATTTTCATCAAATTTTACTTTAGTCTCACATGGCTAGTTTTGGATTAGTCAACAACCCTAACTTGCAATAATCATAACTATGTACCTGTAATGAATAAAGATCTAAAAACAGTACACAATGTTCGTCAATGTGTTTTATGCAATTTCTCCCGGTTTAATTACTTTGATCCTCTCAGAAAATGAGTTATATAAAAAATGACATACCTTATTGAATTCTGGATTATTCTAGAGAGCGATCTTGTAGAGCGTGCACCACACATAATATTTGTTGTATGGATATTAAATTTGTACACAAAATACTAAAGACTGTACTATAAAAAATACATTTGGCCTTACTGAATTTGGATCTTTTATGAAGAATTTATGACGTTTTTACTCGAAACACTTGTTTTAGACTAGTTTCACGACTAGCCACAAACCCTATTTTTCAGGGAGTGTAACCCAAAAAATACAATGACCCACAAGATGAAATTTGTATCACAGATACTTGGATATGTTTTCTCAACTGAATCCCAATTGCACGGTTTGAATCATTCTAGAAATTTTTTTATTGTGAAAATGGTGAGATGACCTGTAAATAACATACCTTAGAAAGTATCATGAAAATAATTTATCCTCCCTTGAATTTTAGTCTTCTTTACTTCACCTTCCCTCTGAAATTCGGATTAGATATCCTTTGATTACCTCAGTCACTTGTATATATTCAATATGCTCAAGTGTTATTAAAAGTGAGAGACCCTTTCCTCTTATTTATACTTTCATGTAGCTTCCTCAAGGGGTTACCTTCTAACCATCTTAACCCACTTTCCTTATTTTAGGGATAACCCACTTCTAACCACTTTTCCACTTAGTAATTTATCCATTAAATTTATTATTTAAATAATTTACTTTGTATCCACTTTGAATTATAGTACACTCATCACTTCACTTTATTATTTAAANAATAATTTCTTCTTTGCAACCACTTTGACTACTTTGACCTTTTGGGGCTTCTAGATGACGCATGAGGGTTCTCCAACTTCACATGGCCATAACTCTCTAACCGTGAGGAGTTATGTGACGTTTCACATACCAATGGAAATGACATAACATGTACTATCCATATAGAATAGTCTTTCCTGAAAATATATCAAAACTCATACCATTATCCATCAAACAAACTTGGGTCCATTACCTAAAACTTTGTGCTATCGAAATTTGCTACCGGACTTTCTTCAATGGTTGACATCAATGACAACCAACCCAAATGATCAACACATATTCCAAAAGGATTAGTTCCTTTGGAGAGATTATTTAAATAAATGATGTTACCGTGAAGGTTAAATGTTCAAGTGAAGAGGCTGATGTGACGGAATGCAACTTGGGTACAGACGAAAATCCAAAATATGTAAAATTGTCTAGCAGTTTATCAAAAGAGCAAAGGACTGAGTATGTTAAGATATTAAAGGATTTTTTTGGTGTATTTTCTTGGAAATATGAATATATACAAACTTATGACACAAGCATCATTGAAATAAGATCGCTTTGAAAGAGGAGACCAAGCCATTTAGGTAGAAACTTAGACACATCAATCTCATGTTGCTTCCTATTATGGAAATGGAAGTTAAGAAGCTGCTTGATTCCAAGATCATTATACCTTTAAGGTACTCTGAGTGGGTGGATAAATTGGTTCATGTGAGGAAGAAGAATGATGAAATCCGACTTTGAGTTGATTTCATAAATTTGAACAGAAGTTCCAAGAAAGATAATTACCCCTTGCCAAAGATGGAGCATATTTTGCAGAGAGTGACTGGCTCATCAAGGATGTCTATCATTGATGGCTTCTCAGGCTACAATCATATCTCTGTCTTACTTGAAGAAAGAGAGAATACAACTTTCAATACTCCTTGGGGCACATTCATGTATGCTAAAATGCCATTTGGACTAATGAATGCAGGAGCAACCTTTCAGGGAGCAATGGATATTGCCTTTATTGGGGAGAAGGAAACATTTGTGGTCATCTATCTGGATGAAATTAAAATGTTCTCAAGGTATGATAAGGAACATTATCATCATTTGAAAAAGGTCTTCTTGAAGTGTAGAATGTTTGGTTTCTCTCTCAATCGTAAGAAGTCTTTGCTTGCTATGAAAGAAGGCAAGTTATTGGGACACATTGTATCAGCAGAAGGGGTAAGGATTGATCCAAGTAGAATAGAGGCCATCCAGACTTTGTCTCTTCCTGGATCCAAGACGGAAGTTCAATCTTTCTTGGGTAAAATAATGTTTTTGAGAAGATTCATCTCTAACTTTTCTGAATTGGTTAAGTACATCACATCTATGCTTAGAAAGGGGAATGAGGTGAAATGGACTGCTGAAGCTCAGAATTCTTTTAACCAAATCAAACAAGCATTGGAAAAAGCACCTGTTTTAATCAAACTTGATTATTCAAAGCAATTTTTGATATTTTCTTTTGCTTCACATGACACATTGGTTGCTATCCTTCTTCAGAAAAAAAAAGATGGGATGGAACAACCTATTTCCTTTTTCAGCAGGGCATTGAGGGATGCATAGATGAGGTATGATATTATGGAAAAGTAGGCTTATGCGTTGGTTAAATCCCTTAAATTATTTAGAGTATACATTATTCATTCCAAGATTATTTCTTATGTCCCATCAGTCTCTCTAAAAGAAATACTCATCCATCCTAACATAGATGGAAAGAGGAGCAAGTGGATTGCCAAAAGTTTGGAGTTTGACCTTGAAATGAATCCTACTAAGTTGGTGAAAGGCCAAGGTTTAGGTATATTGTTGGATGAATGAAATTTCAAAGCACTGGGGGTTAATTTCATGAACCTAATCTCTGAAAATCAGCAAACTGATATTTTTGTCAAAAGATGTCATATCAGTCCCAACTTGGTAGAATGCACTTGGTACAAAAAAATCATTTATTTTATGCAAAATTTGCAGCCTCTTGATGGTTTGTTGAAGAACAAGGTAATATATTTGAAGCTAAAGGCAATCATATATTGTCTCATAGATCACATATTGTATTGGAAAAATCCTCTAGGGGTTCTCTTGAGATGCCTAGATCCACAGGAGGATCAAAAGGCCATGAACGATTTTCATGACAACTTGTGTGGGGGTCATCACTTTTGGAGAACCACAACATATAAGATCCTTAGAGTTGGGTATTTTTGTCCCAGACTTTTTACTGATGTTTGTATAAATATTAGGGCCTGTGACAAATGTTAGAAGTTTTTAGGGAATAAATAGATGAAATCTTTGCCTTTGAAGCCTGTGGTGGTTTCTGGCCCCTTCTAGTAGTGGGGACTTGACTTCATTGGGGAAGTTCATCTAGTATCAAGTGGTCAACACTGGTGGATTTTGATTGCAACTAACTATTTCACCAAGTGGATAGAAGCCGTTCCTACAAGGAGTGCCTCACACAAGGTAATCATTATCTTTCTTGAGGATATCATGTCAATATTTGGTTGTCCAAGAAATGTTGTTATTGATAATGTTGCCTCTTTCAAAGATGAATCTTTGGTGAAATTTTGTGAGAAATATGGGATTCAACTAGTTCATTCTATTCCTTATTACCCCCATTCTATTCCTTATTACGCCCAAGGAAATGGTTTAGTAGAATCCTGTAACAAGAGCCTTGTAAAGATAATCAAGAAGTTACTGGAGGACAACAAGAAAGCTTGGGACTCAAAGCTGAAATTTGCCTTATGGGATGATAGAGTTACTACAAAGAGATCACTTGGTATTTCCCCCTTTCAACTTGCATATGGGATTGAAGCTATTTTTTGTACTCAACTTGCATTTCCCGTGGAAAAGTTCCTTCAGGATCAACAAGGAGAAGCAGATGATATGGTAAGAAGGATACAACAACTAGTAGAAGTAAAACAGACTAGGGAGCAACTACTTGATAAAGCACAAAACCATCAGCAGAAGATCAACAAAGCCTTTGAAAAGAAGGTAAGCAAAGAAGATTTCCAGCTGGGAGAGCTGGTGCTCAAGTGGGATGCACCCAAGAAAGACAAAGGAAAACATGGTAAATTCAATGCCTTATGGATTGGTCCTTTCAAGATTTCTGAAGTTTTTCAAAATAATACTTATAAATTGCAGAACTTGGAGGATTCTGAAGTTTTTGGTGGCCCTGTTAATGGGCACTTTCTGAAGAAGTATTTTTCTTGATCCAAGAGTGGTTGTCCCATCCAATGAAAATATCACTTTTTGTTTTTCTTTCTATTTGAATGAATGGCCCCATATCACTAGGATAAGACACTGAAGCTTCTTGTTCTTGGCAGTTCATAGGGAGTATGCCATCCCCTATGGAGCCAATATTATCACATGAAGTTGTTAAGGGTCACATGAAGTTGTTGTGGGTCAACTCATCCTTAGATTTTTAATTTTTTATACTTAGTATTGTTTAATTTTTACTTTTGATCTCCTCCTTATGGTCTTGTTAGGTATTAGCACAAATAAATTAAGGTTGATGTTGGCCCCTACCTTTGGTTTATATCTTCTTATCATCACAATATTAGACAACCATCACCATCATCCTTATTCCACCACTACCCTGACATGTCACCACTTCCACTATGCGCTTAAACCCCTCCACTCTATCCCTCTACCCATTAGAAGTCACATCAAATTCATTTTAGTACGTTGCCATCTCATCAGGACGTTTCGTAGTGCATCTTAAGTACATCTCCCCTCATTACCATTATTTCACTTATGAGGCTTGTGTTAGCCGATCTCCTTGTTTTCAACATTCATGATTTAAAGAAAATAATTTGGGATTTAGTCATTCAAGGTTGTCTAATTGTTTTCTCAAAGATTAAAAAAATGCTCCTAGCTTGGCATTGCAGAAAACGATAAGTTCAGAAAGGTGCTACAGAATCTACTGCCAATTGGCTAGTGAAGGTGAATTGGAGGTTAGAGTTTTTGCAGGCAGTTTCATACAATCTGAAGCATATCTATTGTTAAGCCACAATGTCCATGTATTCCTTGAGTTAAGGCTGTTCTTGTGTTTCCCCTCTTGGGTGCTGCAAATTGATGATCCAGATTACCAACTTTCCCCCTTTAACTTTGTTGTCATAAATTCTTAGCCAGCTGCTGTAATATCCCCTGGTAGTGCCCCAGTTATATTATGAATTGTAATCATGTTTTGTAGGATGGTGAGCCAAGTATTGATAAGTTGGTGGGATTATGGGTTTATTAGGCCGGAAAGCCTAAGTGTTAAGGCTAGGAGCCTGATTTTGTATATGTAATTATGCAGATCATTAATATTATATATAAACATCACTACGTGTCGACCGACCATGAAGAAAGAGTGACGGGGGACTAAGATTCCACAGTATGGGTAAGGGAGAGGGGACTGAGAGGTAGGAAGAAAGGATAAGATTGAGGGCTTAAGTCCTTAGGAATAACAATTTATAATTATTCCAAAATCTATGTGAAATGTATGTTTTTATCCTAAGTTCCTAGAAGGGGGAACATGTGAAAAAGGGAATGCATGCAGCCTCATGGGAAACATGTGTTGGCCCAGGAACATGCAATTTAACCCAATAATTAAGTCGTGATGGGGGTTCATTCCCCATTCTTCCATCCACTATCTGAATCGAGGATCTCTGCGTCTGAGTTCTGTAAGCCCCACGCAGCTCTGAAACCCGAAGCCTGTGATTTTTTCTTGAGAAGCCTATACACCCTCTGCTCGAACTGTTGAGTCTGTATTCAAATTCTGTGTGAATTTATTGTCATGCATCCTGCAAATAGGTGTTACCTGAATCGTGTTGTGTCTTAGTGGCTTATTGTCGTTTCCTGGTTCCGCACCCAATTTTCCTGTTGCTGCTGTCACCTGTGAGTTAGCCAAAAGTTGTTGTTGCTGCTGTTATCTTGAACTTGTAGTAATTGAGTTGAAAATGGATTGAAGAACCGGGTTGTCAGGCCCATTGTAGAAGAGGCAGGTTTTCAGGCCTATGAACAAATCTCTCCAGGTGAGGGAGTCTGATGGGGAGTGGTTTTCTCCCAGAGAGAGTCCAACACCAGCTACGAAGCTCTAAGAATTCATGATATGACCTGTTGTCGAGGCCCATAAGGGAGGTGAAGCACCGATGGACTATTCTTGTGAAGGTGCATACTCCCAAGCAGAACATGCATGTGGGGAATGAGATTTCATTAGTAGTGGGTGTAAGAAGGCTTCTAGGGAGAACCCATCTGATCGCTCGATGCAGTTTTCCTGTAACCTCAGCCTAGTCTAGTATTATCTTACCTTGGGTGGAGCTTAGTCCCAGCTCGGGGGTGACACACTGTTGAGCGTGATGAGCAGTGAGGTCTAAGGCTAGGACTGTTGAAGGAAAATCTCCCTGTGGACAAGTAGATCTCCTCAAAGAGATAGACTCTTAACTCTAAGACAGAAAGTGCTTATCATGGTCACTGACTTCCTTTTAGATCTAGGTAGACTAGCGTGTGAGGAGGAAGGAGAAAAGAAGTACCTTTTACCAGTGTTTTTCCCTTCACGCTCTGAGTTTAGCTCCAATCTTTCGCTCCTTGATAATCCCTATAGACAAACAAAGTATGACCACTTCCTACTCTATCAAGATTAGTCCAAAATAGGTCTATCTACTAAAGAGACAAATTCATGTGAGTTTGAACACGAATTAGAAAGAAATAGGCCAAGCATGTCATATTGATGAGAACAAAGATGGAAGTAACTTACAACTATAGATGAAAATGCAACAACTTCATGAAATCCCCTTTGTCTAACCCTTTCTCAAAAGGTCCATGATCCGGATGAAAACAACTTCACTGATTACTTTCCTCCAGTTCACTGTATGTTTCCCATGAGATCATAGGTTTCATGCTTCCAATTCTTCCCCCCTTCCATCATGATAGAGCCTTCTTATATAGGTTTAGAGAGGCCTAACCTCTTGAGGTATATTTAGGGTAAGTTGAGGATTTACCTCCTTGAGTCAGGGATCTTCCCTAAGATCATGGCTAGACCAGGAGTTCGAATTCAACTGCCTTCCAAGATTGAAAAGATCTTCCCCTTATTCTCCTCAACAGACCAACTGCTGCCCATAATAGGAAACACTCCCTCAAAAAGGCCATTAGAGCGCTATAGCGCTCCCTAGTAGGCTTTAGGGGGGTGCCAACAGTCTTAAAATCAATAACGCTCCTCCAGAAGGGCTGTTTGGTGTTATAACGCTCCCTAGCAGTTTATAGGGGAGCGCGAGTGCTCCTAAGAGAGATATAGGGGAGCGCTCTCTTCTAAAAACCTAGATTCAATGATTCTTTCAGGTGGCAAGAGGTACTTAACTTCAATTAACCATTCCTCTTCCTTCAAATCAAGTGTTTGAGGCATTTTAAGTGTCTCCTTACTGTCATCATAAGTATGACATAGGCATCATGGCAGTATGCCTTGCTTCACACTTGCGACACTCGTGAGAAACATGCGACACTTGCGACACTTATCAAAGTGAGTAATGTTGATGTGTAACATGGACGTTTGTGGAAGGTCTTCACGTAGTTGATGGAATTACTAAAGTTTCAAATATAAGTATGTGCATGTGTTTAATTTCAATTAAAATGCATGTCTATGATGATTGCAATATTATCATGTATTTTGCTGCAATGATATTTACTGTTAATTCCATTAATTATGTATGTTAGTAGTAATTATATGTTTACTCTGTTAAGTCATTTAACTTCATTTAAATTCATTCTATATAAGTGTTATTCCGCGTAGTAGCATTGACCGATGGTGGGAGTGATGGCCGGGGACGTTACAATATGGTATCAGAGCCCAAGGTTTCAACACTGAGCCTGGATGGGCCGGATAAGTGGTCTTTTGACCCAAGGTTTCGAGATGAAATTATGTTTGTAGGAATAATTGCGAACCTTAGAATGTTTCTGAGTGCCAATGGGTTACTTGGTCGTGTATGAAGCTCACGAGAAGTAGTGGTAGAATAAAACCGCACTCGGTGTGGTATTTGACTAGAGAGAGAGGGGGCACTCAACACTTGGGGTGTTGGAGCCTTATGATCTGTTAAAAAAGAAAGGAAAAACCTTTATGACCATTAGATCCGGAGAAGGTGCCTGGAAGATATCCGAGAAGCATTTCGGGAGGTTAGATGTCAGGAAAAGCAGGGTGCGCTGAGACACAAACCCATGAAACCTGAAACTCCGAAGTCCCGAGAAGATCTACACAGTAGATCTGGGAAAATTATCTCGTCCATTGGATTGAGAAGAAGAGAAGAGGGTAATTTTGGGAGTTTGTCTGTTAGGAGAAGTGGGATGTGTTGATGAAAAAACTTCCGAAGCCCGAAATTGCGAAGTCCCAAAAATATGAAGTAGCAGGTCATGCTGATGCCACTTGGATGGATGTGGACACATGTGATGTGTGCCACGTTCCAGTGGGCCCCGAAGGAAAAGTAGACATGGTGGGGCCGGATGGTGTCACCTGAGGTAACATGGACCTTCTTAAGTACACCACATGTCACCAACATGGTTGGTGACAACTGTGTTGTGGGCCCGGAGGCTAGAAATGTCGAAAGTTTGAAAGTCGAGAGTTGGAGAGGGAAGCGAGTGTGGGAGCCTCCAGGACCGAAATCCTGAAACCCTGAGACCCAAAAATCTGAAGTCCTAATTAGAGAACCTTGATATATAGCGCTTGGTCATGACCCATGGTCGCGTGGGTTTGGAAACTGAGAGAAAAAGGGATAAGGCCTGAGTGCACTACAGAGTCGAGAAGAGCTCGAAAAATTCATGGAAACTTAATGTTTTCTTGAATCAAGTTGTTTATGAATGTTGTGGGATTTGTTAAGGAATAATGACCTGACAAATTCAAGTTGTATGCACTGCACATTGTGTTTGTAGAATTTTAGTGAGTGCCAGAACCAGATAGAGTTGCCACTGAGTGCAAAAGAAATGGAGAAGACACAAAATGATTCCAATTCCGAGGATGAAGCAAAAATAATGGATGTCCAATTGGGAGTTTAAGGATCGAACTCCAATGGTCATGGAGAAGAGATATATAAGGAAGGAAACATGAGGAATATTATTGAAGGACTGCAAAAATATGCCCAAAATCACCGAGAAGATAGTAGAAAGCTCAGAAAAGCTCAGGAAAAACAGAGTGAATTCAACATAAAGTTGTTAAAGAGTTTGGAGAGAATAAAAAAGAAGTTGGATAAGGAGAGTGACTCGAGCAGAACAGGGATTCACCAGAATTATGAGGGAATAAGGTCAAGGGGTGTGGGTAGACACCATCATCACTCCCAAGGTCTCTCCAAGAGAAGGACACACAATCGTTCAAGCTCATCCCCTACCAGAAAGCACAGGAGATCTGGAGTGGATGAATTGAAGGGAGAGATGAAGAAGATTAAGCCTCCTACGTTTGATGGAGAACATCAGAAGGAGGAAGACACCGAAACATGGTTGCTTGGTATGAGGAAATACGTCCAACTACAAAATTACTCCTCTCATGCGGAAGGAAGAATTGCGATGTATCAACTGAAAGGAAAAACATCCATGTGGTGGGATCAACTTGTGCAGGTGCAACACATTAGAGAGAAAGATATCACTTGGAAGGAATTCAAGAGGTATTTTGAGAAGAAGTATTTGACTAAGAGATATTATGACAGAAAGATGAAAGAGTTCTTTGAACTCAAGCTAGGCATCATGACCATTGATGATTATGAATGTAGGTTTTTGGAATTGCTGAAGTATGTTCCATTCATCAAAGAAGAAACTATTAACATTCAAAGGTATCTGAGTGGACTGCCACCTTCCATTGGGGACAAGATCTAGTATGATGACCCAAAAACCATGGAAGAAATGATAAGGAGAGTGAAATGATTATAGGAGAAGAAAAGAGAAAAGACTACATTTTGGAAGGCTTGGGATGACCAGAGGAAGTTCAAGAAAGAACAGAGGTAGAAGGGAAACAAACCTCCCTTTTTCAAAAACAGTCCTCAAGGACAACCATCATTTAGAGAGTCGAGAATGGATGGTAGGGGAACAAAGGACAAGACAGATGCCCATTCATTGTTTGGGCTGTCAGGGAAACCATAAGTACAAAGATTGTCCCCACAAAAATGGCAAAGTGAGAGCTATCCATAATGTTCAGCAAGCAGAAACAGTGGAGGACATGGGCAGTAGAATGCCAAGGATCTATGCAGCCTTGGACAATAAGAAATCTGAATTTCAATCGCACATGATTGAAGTAGAAGGTATGATTAACAACCAACCATTTACTATTTTAATTGATTTAGGGGCTAGCCATAGTTATGTAGATACTAGAGTGGTGGAAATTTTGCATTTGTCAAAAAGAAAACATGAAAATTCTTGGTTAGTTTAGTTGGCTACAAGAACCAAGAGAAAAGTCATTGAGTTAGTTAAGTCCTGTCCAGTGGATATGAAGGGATTGAGCACAAAGGATGAATTGAATGTTCTACCTTTAGGGTCTTATGACTGTCTAATTGGGATGGATTGGTTGGACCAACACCATGCCATATTGGATTGTCATAACAAGGCATTCACTTGCCTGGATGAGGAAGGGAATCGGAAAATAGTCCAAGGAATTCCTAGAGTTGTTTCTATCAGAGAAATATCAGTAATGCATTTGAAGAAGTGCTACAGAAAAGGCTGTCAATTATTTTCAACCCATGTGGAGGAAGCATCTATGGATGAGATCTCAAATATTGGAGATCATGTGGTACTAAAGGAGTTTGAAGATGTATTTCAAGAGGTACCTAGACTACCTCCGAAAAGAGATATTGACTTCTCTGTAAACTTGATGCCCTGAGCAACTCCAATCTCGAAAGATCCTTACATAATGAGTATGCCGAAGCTGAAAGAACTGTAATTGAAGCTTGAAGAGATTTTGAAGAAGGGGTATATATGCCCAAGTGTGTCACCTTGGGGTGCCCCAGTCCTGTTCGTGAAGAAGAAGGATGGGACCCTGAGATTATGTATTGATTTCAGACAATTAAGAAAAGTATATGTAAAGAACAAATATCCTCTGCCGAGGATTGATGACCTCTTCGATCAGTTGAAGGATGCGAAGATATTTTTGAAGATAGACCTCAGTTTGAGATATCACCAGGTAAGGATAAAATATGAATACATCAGAAAGACCGCCTTAAGAACAAGGTATGGCCATTACGAGTTCACAGTGGTGCCGTTGGGCTGTCAAACACACCCACTATTTTTATGTGCCTGATGAATGGCGTATTGAGGGACTATCTAGACAAGTTCGTCATAGTATTCTTGGATGACATTCTGGTGTATTCCAAGTTAGAGGAAGAGCATGAAAAACATCTTAGGATGGTTTTGTAGGTGCTAAGAGAGCACCAACTGTATGCCAAGTTGAGCAAGTGCTTGTTTTATCAAAAGAAGATCGATTACCTGGGGAATATTATTTCGAAGGATGGGATAGCTGTAGATCCTGAGAATATTGAGGCCATTAGAGAATGGTCAGTGCCAAAGAATGTGACATAAGTCAGATCCTTTATGGGATCAGCTAGTTATTGCAGGAGGTTTATCGCATGGTTCTCGAGGATAGCTCACCCTATCACTTCCTTGCAAAGGAAGGAGAATAAGTTTCAGTGGACAGAAGATTGTGAGAAAATATTTCAACGATTGAAGGAACTGTTAACCAGTGCTCCCATCCTAAGGATTGCTAATCCGAATGAAGACTTTGTGGTGTGCACAGATTCATGCAAAGAAGGGCTAGGAGGAGTCCTCTGTCAGAATGGATTCATGATTTGTTATGAATCCAGAAAGTTGAAAGAGCATGAAAGGGACTATACCACTCATTATTTGGAGTTGGCATCCATAACGCACACTCTAAATAAATGGAGACATTACCTCATGGGAAGGAGGTTCGAACTAAGAACAGACCACAATGGTTTGAATTATTTTTTTGATCAACCAACCTTGAACGCTAGACAAAGTAGGTGGTATGAGTTTCTCTGTGAGTATGACTTTGATATCAAGCATATCAAAGGGAAGGAGAACAAAGTGGTTGATGCACTCAATAGGAGAGTGCATGAATTACATGCTACAACCATTAGCATGTACTGAACTAATATTAAAGGCAGAATTTCGGAAGCTGCAAATGTAGATTTGCAGTACAGGGATTTGGTAGCAAAGCTACAACAAGGTAATATTCCACAGAAAGTGAAAAATTATAAATTGGAAATTGACAGAACACTTTTGTACAAGATTTTTTTTTATATACATGATGTCCAGGACTTGAAACTTATAATTTTGCATGAAATGCATAATGTGCCTTATGTTGGGCACCCTGAATATCAGAAAACTGTGGAAGCAGCCAAGAGCCATTACTTTTTGTAAGGTATGAAGAAAGATATTTCTAAATACATCGCTAGATTTATGGAGTGCCAGAAGGTTAAAGCTGAGCACAGGCACCCAACATGGTTGTTGCAACCTTTAACCATTCCTGAGTGGAAGTGGGAAGTGGTGACAATGGATTTCATCATGGGATTGACCATAAAAAGCAAGCAACATGATTCAATCATGGTGGTGGTGGACAAGCTTACGAAATCTTCCCATTTTATTCCACTAAAGACTACTCACAAAGCAATGGATGTTGCTGATATTTTTATGAGGGAAGTAGCACGATTACACGGTATTCCCAAGACAATTGTGTCTGACAAAGACCCAGAAATTACCTCAAATTTCTGGAAGGGGTTATTCAAGGGGTTTGGAACGCATCTGAACTTTAGTAAAGCCTATCATCCTGAGTCCAATGGGCAGACAGAGAGGGTGAATTGAGTAATAGAATACATGCTAAGGATGTATGCGATGGAAAAACCATCGAAATGGGTAGACTACCTACACTTGGTAGAATTCACCTACAATAATGGGTATCAAGCATCATTGAAGATGAGCCCATTTGAAGCACTTTATGGAAGAAAGTGCAATACTCTAGTAAGCTGGGATAATCCAACTGATAGGGTAGTAGTTGGGCCAGAGTTGCTCAAGGAAATGGAAGAACAGATGCTAAAAATTAAGAATAATTTGAAAGCTGCCCAATATAGACAGAAAAGTTATGCTGATAAAAACATAACCCACAGAGAGTTTAAAGTGGGAGAGCATGTTTTCCTGAAAGTGAAAGCCAATAGAAGTTCCCTGAAGCTAGGAAACTATGCCAAGTTGGTAGCCAGATTTTGTGGGCCATTTGAAATCCTAGAAAGGATTGGGCCAGTTGCATATATGCTTGCATTATCTACATCTATGACTGTACATAATGTGTTTCATGTTTCATTGCTTAAGAAATATATACCTGATGCTAATCATGTATTTGATTAGAATGTGATTCAGGTGGAACAAGAACGTGTCCTGCAAGTGTATCCTGTGCGCATATTGGACTGGAAAAGAAAACAGTTTCGGAATCAAGCCGTAGGGATTGTAAAGGTCCAGTGGACCTGGTACGGTCCTGAGAATGCGACATGGGAGCATGAGGATGCTATGCAGGAAAAATACACATCTTTTTGAATATTTTGAAAATCTTGTTGATGCTGTGTAAAGAGTTGCACTAAGGACACTGCAACAATAAGGTGAGGGTATTGTAATATCCCCCAGTAGTGCCCTAGTTATATTATGAAATGTAATCATGTTTTGTAGGCTGGTGAGCCAAGTATTAATAAACTAGTGGGATTATGTGTTTATTAGGCCAAAAAGACTAAGTGTTAAGGCTAGGATCCTGATTTTGTATATGTAATTATGTAGATCATTAATATAATATATAAACATCGCTGTGTGCCGACCGATCATGAAGAAAGAGTGATGGGGGAATAATATTCCACAGAATGGGTAAGGGAGAGGGGGCTGAGAGGTAGGAAGAGGGGATAATATTGAGGGCTTAATTCCTTAGGAATAATAATTTATTATTATTCCAAAAGCTATGTGAAATGTATGTTTTTATCCTAAGTTCCTGGAAGGGGGAACATGTGCAAAAGGGAATGCATGCTGATGGAGCGCATGCAGCCTCATGGGCAACATGTGTCGGGCCAAGAACATGCAATTTAACCCAAGAATTGAGATGTGATGGGGGTTCATTCCCCATTCTGTTGTTTGCTGTATGAACCGAGGATATTTGCGTCTATGTTCTGTAAGCCTCATGCAGACCTGAAACCCGAAGCCTATGATGTTTCTTGAGAAGCCAATACATCCTCTGCCCAAACTGTTGAGTCTGTATTCAACCTCTGTGTGAATTTCTTGTCATGCATCCTACAAACGGGTGTTACCTGAACTGTGTTGTTTCTTAGTGGCCTGTTGTTGTTTCCTAGTTCCACACCCAATTTTCCTGTTGCTGCTGTCACCCGTGAGTTAGCCAAAAGCTGCTGCTGTTGCTGATATCTTGAACTTGTGGTAATTGAGTTGAAAACAGATTGAAGAACTGGGTTGTCAGGCCCATGGTAGAAGAGGTAGGTTGTCAGGCCTGCAAGCAACTCTCTCTAGGTGAGGGAGTCTGCTGGGGAGTGGTTTTCTCCCAGAGAGAGTCCAACACCATCTACAGAGATTTGAGAATTCCTGATCCGGCCTATTGTCGAAGCCCAGAAGGGAGGTGTAGCACCGATGGAGTGTTCTTGTGAAGGTGTATACTCCCGGGTGGAACAGGCATGTGGGGAATGAGAGTCTGGGAGTAGTGGGCATAAGAAGGCTTCTGGGGAGAGCCCATCCAATCGCTTTGTGTATTTTTCCTGTAACCTCAGCCTAGTCTAGTATTCCCTTACCTTGGGTGGAGCTTAGTCCTAGCTCGGGGGTGACCCACTGTTGAGCGTGATGAGCAGTGAGGTCTAAGGCTGGGAGGTTTGTGGAAGGTCTACACATAGTTGGTGGAGTTACTATAGTTTCAAAGATAAGTATATGAATGTGTTTAATTTCAATTAAAATGCATGTCTGTGATGCTTGAAATATTATCATGTATTCCGTTGCAATGATATTTACTGTTAATTCCATTAATTCTGTATGTTAGCAATAATTATATGTTTACTTTGTTAAGTCATTTAAATTCATTTAAATGCATACTATATAAGTGTTATTCCACATAGTAGCATTGACCGACGGTGGGAGTGATGGTCAGGGACGTTACAGCTGCAGTGTTTTCAACCTCTTTTACTAAGATTGAGCAACCCTTGCTGTCAAAGACATTGTGCTTATCTTTTTCTTCGCTTTTGATGTTTGTATTGGGGATTCTACTGCGAATTATGTTGCAGATCTCTTGTTTTAGAGCTGCAAACCTATTCATCAACTCAACACCATTATACTCATACCACACAACCTGTACCAGCTGATCACCTTTAAAAATATCCATTTTTATTTCAATTCTAAAGTTTGTCTATGTTGGAAATTGAAATATTTTGGTTATTAAAGTTGGACGATCTTGCAAATGATGGTGAAGGGTTATCTTAAATATTTTGCAGTTGTTTTCTACTTGCATATCTGTTTTTCCTGAATGGATTTCTTCCATTTATTAACCATCAACTGCCCTTTCATAAGCTCAAAAGTCAAACAGGCATAAAGAATCTAAATCCTTAAAATAAACCAGCTTTGAAAAATACCATCATTCCAAACCCTAAGATGTTTGTCCTTTGTTTGGCCTCTCATATGTCTTAGATTGTTGTCTTATTTTTCCTCCTATAACAATAAACGGATACACCACAACAGAGGAAGAATCACAAGGGTGGGGGCATAGTCAGGACCAAACCCTATGACATGCAACTATTTTCTTCTTAACCTCTAATCAGAGAGGTCTTCCAAAGAGTTAGATGTTTCAATTTATGTCAGAAAATGCAGAGGGGGCACCCTGAGGTAGCTTGAGAGTTTTCTTGAATTTTGATGGCACCAAAACCAAGGTGGGAAGCCTTGAACTGGAGGTATATGAAGAAACCATTGAAGTAACTACCGTGATACCCAACAATGGTGAAAGATGGTTTAAATCCATGAATTTAAATGCAACCTTCTCTAAAGAGTTCCTTAAACCAGAATGTTAGGGAGATAACATGTCAAAGGGAGTGCCTAGGAGCCACTTGGTTGAGGGATTTAAAAATATTCTAAGGGTGATCCAGAGATATTTCACCTATGAGGGTAGGTTCAATATGATTTACCAATACCACATTAGACATTTTCTCCACTTCACAGACAAAGACCTCATGAACCTCCCTTTCTATTTGTTTAAGAGTATTGGGAAAATGGTTGGCAGGGTCCAAGCCAAGTCCAAGGCCATGGACACAAGTTTCTTTCACTCAAGGTTGATTAGGATGCTTGTGATGGAGGATTTGAATAAGAGAAACATAGCCTGGGAGAAGTTCATTTCCTCTGCACATTTACAATTGAATGTTTCTCCTACTCCAAAATCCAAAGTGCAGAGCCCTCCTCAAGATGATATCATTTCTCACATAGAGAAAAGTATAAAAGGGAAGGGAAAACACATTGCTAAAGATGATAAGGCTCCTAAGGAACACAAATAAGAAGGGGGAGCCCATCACTCTCCACAAATGGAATTGTCACCTCAGCCAGCTCCAGAATTGGCAGAAATTCCATCAGCTAAAGCCATAGGCAAAAAAGGAAGAAAGTTACTCTTCCCCTCACCAGCTTCTATAGTTGAGACTAAAACTAGGATTCCATTCACCAGGTCATCGGACAAGAATGAAATTGATGAAAAAGAGTTCATAAAAGAAGCTCCTTTCAAGAGGGAGGATAAGGGAAAAATTGAGACTGTTGAAAAACATGTTGAATTCATAGACATAACCACTCCCCCTAAGAACCCTACCATCAAAAGACTAATCAAATAGCTCATACATGATATAAAGGATATTTATCACTTGAATGGATAAGGATTATCTAAGAGAAAAAAGTTAAAGGATCTGATGGATATGTACTTGGAAACCATTGACAAAGCCAGGTTTACAACAAAGAGATTTTTTCCCCTTCATAGGAAGCTTAGGAATCTATGCAGGAAGAACATGGATTTACAATCTCAGATCAGGAATATCAAGCTAGAGTTACATCCTTTCAAGGATGAATTAGCTCAGATAATTTTGAATGTGTTAGCTCAAGCTGCAACCAAAAGAAGTACCAGACTCAGGAGGTGAAGTGAAGTGGCTGAAAGAATCTCAATTTTGAAAGTCGTTGTCATTTCATTTTGAAGTTTTGGTGGGAACTATTAAGCTTATACATGATTTTTCACTCATACACCCTATTAGGAGGATTATATAGGATTATATACCTTTGGAAAAGGCTTTTGGTTGTTTTTGGCTCAAACTACACAAATAAGACAACTACAAGACATTTCGTAGCACCTGGCGCTGCAAAATGATCTACAGAGTTAGAAGCCGCACATTTGCTGCAAAATAATCTACATAGTCGAGTTGCGACTTCCCTACAGAATCTATTGTGAAATGGTTTACACAGTTGGGCGCTACAGAATTTTCTGTGAAATCCGTTGCGAACTGGCTAATACAGTCAGTGCTACAAGATTCGCTGCCAATTCTTGTTTTGATGGGCTTTGAGAGAATCAATGGTCACCATATGGCTAGTGGAGCATAACACAGATTATTGGAGGTTAGTTAGAGCTAGAGGACGTCTGAAAAAAAATAAATTCACTCAAGGGACACCTCACTATGCAAAGATTAGGGTGTTAGGATGGTTGCCAACATTTCCCTTTTTTATAGCAGTTTCTTTTTTCCAGTTGTACAAGTGTAATATTTTTTAGTTTTAGGAGGAAGAGTCCCATGTTAGAGGATCAAGCTTGCATTGTATGTTATCATTGCTTGTTTAGGCTATAAATGTAGCATTAGAAGAACATTTTTAGGTTCGAATGGTTGAGCATAGACTCCCTTAGTAATGTTTTGATGTAATAGAGCCAAACTCTAGTTTTTATGTATGAGATTTGAGAAATTTTTCCTAATAGAAGTTAAATTTCTAATTTAATCATCTTACTTATTTGTCACATTAATTGTCTCATCACTGAATGATTCAATTGATGTATTATAGTTGTGTTACAATGTATGTTTGATTGTGATGTTGTTATAATTATTATCAGTATTTTAAAGCTTAGATTAAAGAAGTTCTTGTGTCTGAGCTTTTTCCTCACTTGTCTGCTAGTAAGGCCTGATGCTAATCGTAGAATATTCATCCTTCTCATTAAAGTCTTACATTTACCCACACTACTTTTTAAATCACTGACTGAAGTTAGCGAAGACCTCACTTGCTTATACATCTTGCTTGGAAATTTCTGTGTTTGTGCATAGCTATGTTGAGTTTTATCCATTTAACACTTTATCATAAATTTTCCATTACCAACCTATTTTATGGGTACTGGTCTTATCCTCTAGTTGTATGAGGGTGACTCTCAGTGATAACACAACCGATGAAAAAATTGGTCTTGGGTACAATAAGAAAGAAGAAGGTGGCAAGTAGAATACCATTCACAAACATTAGAAATGATTATCCTCCTCAAAAGGAAAAAGTTCAATCACAAACTAAATACAAACCATGAACTTTGTTAAAGAAGGAAGATATAAAATTAAAAAACAAAAAACATATGAAAAGATAGACTTGTCATGTCACAACAAACTCGAGTATGGAAACACCTTCAATGGTTATTGCTTTTCTTGTAAAAACTTTGGTCACAAAGTAGTGGAATGCAAGAGTCCTAAAAAGAAAAAATCAGGAACATCTAATAACTTAATGAGATGTTGGAGATGCAAATATGTTGGGAACAAAACAAAGTTTTTTCATACCATGAGATGCTACAACTGTGATAATTATGGGAAAAAATCCAAAGACTATAGGAAATCAAGAAGACAACTTGTGAAAAATAATCCATACAAGTCAGGAAGTCAATCTAATGAAATTTTGAAGAAAATAAGAGAGGATAAATCTAAAAGCAAAAATGTAGAAAATAAAAGTTCATCAAACAGAGTGCCTTATGGAAAGATATGGAGAAGAAAATCTGAAGCAAAAAGAAAGAAAGATGATGAATATCTTGCACCTAAAAATGAAGAAATTGATAACAATAAATTGATGGATGAAACTCCTAATAAGGAATGTGAAATTCATAGCTTTGCATATGAAGAGGAACAAGCTCAAGGAAGAATATTTTATAAAGAACAATATGAAGAAGATTATGGTGCACAAAACAATGGTGATGACGATGAACTCTTAAAAGAAAAACAGTTTGTAGAATAGTGTGATGAATAAAACAAATAATATCTAAAGAACAAAGCAACAAAAGGAGTTCAAAATATATAAAGACAAAGTATGAACAAAGAAAAGTTATTAATGATATGAAAGAACAATAAATATCTCTTGGAATCAAAGAACTAAAGAATATCAAGAAGAATAAGAAATAGATCAAGAAGATTAGTAAGCTTCACACCCTTGTCCATTATGACAAAGGAGAAGACATTAAAACCCTATTTGAACACAAAAATACCAAGAGATTGAGATAATAGCTGGCACATTCACAGGGGGAGAAAAACAATAAAAATTTTCTTTCCTTTGTCATTGATTTCAAAAGAGGAGAGATAAACAATAAAAACATATTCCAAAATAAATGGGACAAAGACAAGGGGAGCATCACCTCAGGGAAAGAAAAAATAAATATCCCCTCTGTCATTGATGTCAAAGGGGGAGAGATAAAGAGTAAAACAAATTCAGCTCAAAGGATTCAAAATACATAATACATTCACAATGGGAGTAATATTGTTTCACTAACGTTTCCATCAATAACAAAAGGGGAGATTGTTGGAAATTTGGTTGTCATTGATGTCAACCTTGATAGATAGGTGAAGTATCATTGATTGATTGGTTTGAAAAACATTTTCAATATTGAACATAATGTTATGAAGGTGACTTGAATGTAAATCATTGTCAATATTGGACATAATGTTATGAAGATGACTTGAATGTCAATAGAAGGATACTATTGACTAAATATATTATATGAACTTGATGTACTCATCCTAGTGGCAATATGGTCTATGGTGGAATGTGTTATTAACATCCATGCATAAAATAAGAAATTTTCTAGAAAAAAAGGGTAAATGTAGAATCCAATATGGATGCATAGAAGTCAAGGAGTCAAGAAATCTGGTACAAAAATCTCAACAAGAAAAGTTTTGACCAGTGAAGACTTAAGTCAAGTCGGAAAAAATTGTCTCGACCAATCAAACCTTAAGTCGAGTCAAAACAATTAAATGGGTCAATTATACTAACTAAGTGCAAGGAGAAAGGATAAAAGTCGAGTGTTTCAATAAAATGCAATAGATATCAAGAATTCTGGTATAAACATCTCAACAAGAAGTTGAAGAAGATGAAATTGAAAAATTTGAAGGTCGAAGTCAAACAAAATGTAGTAGATATCAAGAATTCTGGTAGAAACATATAAACAAGAAGTTGAAAAATTCGAAGGTTGAAGTCAAAGAGATCGAAGATCGAAATCGAAGGTCAAAATCAAAGAGGTTTAATAAGTTGAAGGTCAAAGTCTGATAAGTAGAAGAAGTCAAAGTCGAATAAGTCGAAGATCGGTCCGAGTGGAAGTGAATTAAATTACCCCAAAGGTCGAAGTTGAAGGAAAATTGATTCGAGAAATAAAAGTAAGCCAAAAAAAGTCCAGACGACCAAATTTGAATTACACAAGTCAATTTTCTTTTAAATTGAGTCAATCCAAGTAGAAGTGAAGTAACTCACCTCGAAGGCTGAAGTCAAAGAAAATTGAGTCGGGAAACACAAGTCGACCAAAGCAAGTCAAGACGACCAAAGTCGAATTTCTCAAGTCTTCCAAGTCGAGTTGGTAGAAAAAACAAGTAACCTAAAGGTATAAGTTAAATAAAAATTAAATACAAGTCGGGTCGAGGATGAAGCAAGATGGGTCGACTAGAATTGAAATACTCAAGTCGAAATTTCTCCTAGTTGAGTCAACCAAAAAGATGTTTTTCAGTCGAATGAGGAAGGAAATATGAAAAAAGATGATACCAAGTCAAATATTTAGTGACTAGCAGTTGAGAGGGAACCAATTTTAATATAACCATTAAGTAAAATGTTTACAATTTGAGTTTAAATAATCACCAAGATAGGAGATATGTTGAGTTTGATATAGACGTTCATGAAAAGGTAATATGTACTGAATTCGATCTAGTATCCAACGACGAAAGGAAAATCTAGGCAATTTTCCTTCAAAGAACCTCCTGTACCAGCCACCTCACACACTTTCTCGGTAAATTACTTGCGTATCTGCTAATTCAGCATGTTCTACAAAAACTCCATGTTGTATAATTTTAAAATTCATTTCCATCACTCCAAAATCTTCATACGAAAAACATTGTCTAAATGGGTGTACGAAAATCAATTGATAAAAGTTACCATTTGTGTTAATTAAATAAAGGGGTGCAATGTTTCATTCCAAAAGGACACATTATTTCAAAGTGGCACCCTTTGTACGACTATATAAGTAAAGGAATATGAAGGGAAGAAGGTTTCTTGGTGGACACACACACACACACACACACACACACACATATATGTATATAATGGATTGAATGAAAGTTCATTCTATCAAGTTGGTGCCTATTTATAAGCCGAGTCTTGTCATGAGGATTGGATTTATCACATCTTAGTTGGATTTGAGATCAACAATCCGGGTCTTTTTATGAGGGTTGGATTCGTTATTTCTCAGTTGGATCCGAGAACTACAAGTCAGGTCTTATATCAGAGAGTTGGATCTCTCATATTTATTTGAATTTGAAGATATTAAAGGATTGATTTTATTTGTATTCATTCAAGTTAAATAGATAAAAGAATGATATTTTATCTACTTCATATGGTTTGTTTTATCCATGTTTATGAATAATTAATTGAAATGTATATATATCTTATTTAGTTAATTTAGTTAATCTATGAAAGTGTGAAAAATAGCCAAAAGTTCCAGACATTGATTCAACTCCCCCTCTCGGTGTCAGTGTGTGTTTCAACAAAAGTCCTCCAATGTCATGTATAAAGAATTGATACTATTATGATTACATGCATTTTGTTCCTAATTTTTGAAATGATATAAGAATAATACATTTTATTTGAGCCCATAAGCTCATAAATAAATTAATAAAAACTAAAACAACATCAAATTTTAACATAGTAAAAAAAAATAAAATCACCTCCAAAATAAACACATACAGTTTGCAATCTTTTGTACCATAATTTCATAACACTTAATAGCTAAAGCAAATATCTAGATTCCAAATATGCCAGTGAAAGAAAGCGATTATATTGAATTGCAAAGAAAAGATTAATAAAAATAAATAAAGAAAAAACAAGAAGATAATGTTGAGGGTGTGTAGCATTGGTAGGGAAACCAACTCTGTTGCCTGGTTTCCTTGTCCTCTTCCTTGTTATTGCAAATAATTTTTTCTATTTGCGGTGATAAATTCCTCCAAAGTGAGGTCTAAAGAATTGATACTATTATGACTACATTCCTTTTGTTCCTGATTTTTTGAATGATATAAGAAGAATACATTTTATTTGAGCCTATACTCCCATAAATAAGTCAATAAAAAACTAAAACCACATCAAATTTTAACATAGTCAGAAATTTAAATCACCTCCAAAATAAACACACACAATTTACAATGTTTTGTACCATAATTTTAGAACACTTAATAACTAAAGCACATATCTAGTTTCCAAATACACCAGAGAAGGAAAGCAATTAGATTTCGTTGCAAAGAAAAGATTAATAAAATAAATAAATAAAAAATAAGAAGATAATGTTGAGAGTGTGTAGCATTGGTAGGGAAACCAACTCCGTTGCATGGTTTCCTTGTCCTCTTCCTTGCTATTGTGAATAATTTGTTCTATTTGCAGTGATAAACTCCTTGAAATTCATGTCTAAAGAATTGATACTATTATGACTACATGCCTTTTGTTCATGATTTGAATTCTCAACATAATTTTTTTTTCAAGTGTTTAAATGGAGCAACAAATGCGACCTCGTCTTCATCTTGATATAGACTCTTAGGGAACATATAATGCTGACTAGAGTAGAAAGATAAATCCATGCTCATGCCTATGGAGAATCCGATCCATGTGTCTAAATTAGAGGGTGAAAAAGGGTGGATTCCACTTGAAATACAACCATGTTTGTTAAGTAGTTCTCCTAGTTGTGATATCTTTTTAGATAATCCGATTTCAAAATTGGATGAATCTTTTCAAGATCATCCAAGTGTGCTTAATCAAGAAATAAATTTATTAAAAGTGTAAAAAAAATAACAATGAATTACCCAAATAAATACAACTATCTAAACTAACAATGCAAGAGAAAAACTTGATTTCAATGCAATATATGATGAAGTTTTCCAGCATTGTTATTTGACTATCTTATCTCATAAGGCGATGAAATACAAGTAATAAAATGTCACTATTAAGAAAACACTATGAAAAATTTGTTCTAGCACTTTTTATTAATAATCAATTTGCACACACAAAAGAAAATATGAATCTTCCAAAATCATTAAGCTTCAACAAGATACGATAAGTTCATAGTAGTCATTGAATTGGCTTATCTGAACATAATTTTTTATTAAGTGCCTTGCTATACAAAATTGTAAAGAACAACATGTTCTCATTTGTTCTTGAACCAATACTCAAATATTAGATTTCTAAAATTAGAAGAGGAAGATAAAGAACTAGAGTCATGATTCACATTTAAACAATTCCCATGTAACACTCGAGACACATTTAAGTTAGAAAAACCATCAAAATTTTCCAACTCAAGCACTATTTGAGCTACAATTGGTTTTGATGAAAGACAAAGAATCATATACAAGAACTGTGATTTTATATTAAGAAAAAACGTAGTAAGTCAAAGGTTGTCAAAAGAATAGGACCAAATCTTGTCAATAACATATTTAGATGGTGAAAGGGATCCATATCCACATCTTCCATATTTATTCCTTTGAACATTTAGAGGTAGAATGATGCAAGGGGCATTTCCAAATCATCTCAAACCCAAATGACACCCAAAATAAACAAACTCCATTAAACATCATAAGAAAAAAAACACAAAGAACCACATATGCTACATAATTCAATTTGTATTAGAAAAATAAGAACCAACTAATTCCCCCAATAGTAAAAGCATTCGTAACCCCTCCCCTTTACATCCCACTTACAAATGCTCCCTTCATAAATTTAGTTCAAGGCCCTATAATCCCCAATTGATCCAATATGTGCTCTTTTGAAATCTCGTTGAAACCCATGAAAACATAGGTTTTGAATATATCCACAAACTTGAGCTTATGCATATGAACTTGAGTTCCCAACGTAATTAGACTACCGAATCATTCTATGGAAGTGAAGTAAGTAGAATATATATATTTTTTCCTTTTACAATATATCCCATTTACATTAGAGTATACTCTATTTTTCTTATTCTCTACTAACTATTGGTTAATGGATCTACTTTAAAAAATACTCTACTTCCTTTTAAAACACTTTATTTTATTAGTTATTCTCCTATCCTCAAGAAAGGAACCATAAATTTTTACCATGAAATCTTGAATTTTTTCATCATAAAAAATTTCAAAAAATTATAATCTAAATGTACTAGATGAATCCATAAATATTCACTTGAAAACCTCTAATAAACAAATTTACATTTAAAAATAAGTATGAAACAAGTCTCAAATTTTCTCAACAAAAGTTTTACAGAGCAACTACCAATTTTTATGCAAACTCATTCTGCTCCATTTTGTCCCCATTTTCTTTACAATATTTACAAGATTTTCAACATAACCTTTATCTTTGTCTTGCCTAGGTTTTATTAGATGCCTTATCATCATCTGTGCCTACACTACTTATATCACCTTACTCAAGTGGAATGACACAAATCTTAGATTTTGAAGACTTGTTATCATTGAAAACAATATATTTTTCAGCTCGTATGGTTTTGAAATCACCCACCCATGCTTCAAGAATTATTATTGTGATGGGATCGATGATTTTCTTCTTAGCCTTTTCACATCTGTATGAAACCTTTTCCTTCTCATTATTCTCTTCCTTCCATTCCTTCTTGAAGGACTTCCATATAGTACATGTACATGGAAATTCCTTTGCCTTTTCATGTTTTGTGTCCTTCTTGGCCTTCAAATCCATTATCTTCTCCACACTCATATCTATCATTTCCATTCGATCAACTAGGTCATGCTTGAATTCATCTTGATGGAATTGGACTTTCTCTACTATCATTTAATAACAAAAAATGAATCCTCAGATCCTCCTATGGTCAATCAAAGCCTATGAATGGATTTATGACATGGACTTATCTTCGTCTCCATTTTTATCCCATTTTTGAAGGTGAAGGTGAAGGGATCCTTCTCTATGGCCTTCTTCACATTCAAATTGAAATTGGAGATCCATCACGATGAATCCCTTTCTCAAAGCCATTTATTTTGGTCAGTAAATAAATCATTATGAAATGTACATGGGTTCCACTCTATGTAACATCTCCGACCACCCACACCGAGGCATTCTACATGAGAGAACACTTTTGTTCTCTCTATGGAACATACTGTAACATACCCTGTATCTAACCGAGCTATGCCACATAAATTTTTTGAATTGCATGCAATTAAAACATATACACATAGAACTCTTGTAGAACTTTATATATAAAACATAAACAAAAAAATACATTTCGTAAATGCACGTATTCATACTAAAATAACAATAAACATATACATGCATCATACACAGACAATAACCATAAATATAAAGACAGTTATAAGAACACATAGGATAAACCCATAAAAATAAACATGTAAAGAACAATGCATCATGTAAATTTATCACACAATTGACACTTATCCTGGTAAGTATATCACTAATTGTGTGCAGACCTTCCATGAACCTCCTAGCCTTAGACCACCCTGCTCATCACTCTCAGCAGTGGGTCACCCCCTAGTTGGGACTAAACTCCACCCGGGGTAAAGGGATTCCTAACCAAGATAATGGCTCATAGACAAAAGGAAAGACTCTGTCACAGGTGTCCACTCAAACTAACAATGTACAGTCCCTCATTCCCCACATGCCTATCCAACCCAAGGAAGTGTGCCCCTTCTCTTCTCAACAGTCCTTCGACCATCCCACTTCCTTTTTCGGATTCAACAAAAGGTCAGAAAGGAAGTCTCATAGCCCTGTAGATGCAGTTTAGTACCTTCAGGAAATCAATTCTCAGCAATTCTCTCACCCAGAGATAAATTTCTCACGGTCCTGACAACCTGCCTCTTCAATATCCCATGAGCCTGACAACCCGCTTTTTCAGTCCAACTCCCAAGCTAACCAACTACACAAACATGTATGGATATGGATACAGGCTCAGGTATAGTGACATGAAGGTATAGAGGATTGCTCAAATGAGTGTGTGAATGCTCATGGATGATTGACCAGATGATTGAATGATGGGAAATGAACTAAGTCCAAACAATATGTATGCATGTCCCCAACTTGACACTTGTCATGTTGGGAGATACTTTGGCCCACTTGTCCCCATCTTTAGAACTTAGGACAAAATAATTATCCATACTTCATACTTTAAGAAATATTAGTATAATATTCCTTTTTGGCTTATTCACCCTAGCTTAGCCCATTTTCGTTAACTTTTATCCTCCACCCTTTCCCTAACTAGTGGAGTTTAGTACCCCATACGTTTTTATCATGTCCGGTCTGTGCGCAATGATGTATTTTATATTAATGATGAGACATATACAAAAGTAGGCACACTGGCCTTTAACACCTAGGCTCTCTGGCTTAATAATCACAAACTGGCTCACTAGCCTATAAAACAAAACATATACCCAAAGGCTCCCTGGCCTCAAAATCATGCACACTTAAGTTGTTGTGCATGATATGCTGGAATGTGCACACTTCCTCATTTTACTGTGCAGTACATGCACGCACTATGCCATGAAAGGTGCATACAAAAATGATATTAAACAACTCACCAAATTAAGTATATTTTTCATTTACATTGCAATTGGGTTTAGCCTAGGGATATTACAATCCCCTCCCCTTATTTATGCACTGTCCTTAGTGCATTATGTACTCATATACAACAAAATTTTAAAAAATCCTCAAAACAATGCATGTATTCTGCCCGCATTGCATCCTCATGCTCCCAAGTAGCGTCCTCAGGACCGTACTAGGTCCATTGGACCTTTCCAAGCCCTATGGCTTGATTCCAGAGCTGTTTGATTTTTCGGTCCAGAATGCATACCGAATGCACTTGGAAAGTGCCTTCTTGCTCCACCTGAATCACATTCCAATCAATTACATGATTAGAATCAAGTATATATTTCTTTAGAAATGATACATGGAATACATTATGAATAGACATAAATGAAGTAAATTCAATCATATAAGCCACTGGACCAATCCTCTCTAGGATTTCAAATGGCCCACAATAGCGAGCTGCTTACTTTGAATAATTTCCCAACTTCAGGGAACTTTTGTTGGCCTTCACTTTCAAGAATACATGGTCTCCCACTTTAAATTCTCTGTGAGTTATGCCCTTATCAACATAGATTTTCTTCTCTTGGAAAACCTTTAAATTTTGTTTTATTTTCAACATTTGCTCCTCCATTTCCCTGAGTAAATCTGGCCCAACCATTGCTCTATCTACTGGGTTATCCCAACTTACCAGTGTGTTGCACTTTCTACCATAAAGTGCCTCAAATGGGCTCATCTTTAGAGATGTTTGGTACCCATTGTTATAAGCAAACTCTACCAAGTGTAGGTAGTCTTCCCATTTTGATGGTTTATCCATCACATACATCCTCAACATATCCTCAATCACTTGATTCACCCTCTCCATTTGTCCATATGATTCTAGATGATAAGCTGTACTAAAATTCAAATTTGTTTCAAATCCATTAAATAATCCTTTCCAAAATTTTGAGGTAAATTTTGGATCTCTGTCAAACACAATTGTCTTTGGTATACCATGTAACCTAAAAATTTCTCTCATATAAACATCAACAATGTTGTCTTCCTTGTGAGTGAGCTTAACTGGAATAAAATGGGTAGTTTTAGTAAGCTTATCCACCACTACCATGATAGAATCATGTTGCTTGTTTGTTCTGGGAAGTTTGGTGATGAAATCCATTGTTACAACTTCCCATTTCCACTCAGGAATGGGTAATGGTTGTAGCAAACTAGCTAGGTGTCTATGCTCATCCTTTCCCTTTTGACATTCCAAACATTTGGCAATAAAATCAACAACTTATTTCTTCATTCCCGACCAATAATATTGGCTCTTGACAGCTGCAATGGTTTTCTGATAACTTGGGTGCTCAGCATAAGGTACATTATGCATTTTTCTCAATATAATATTTTTCAATTCATGAGAATTTGGTACATAAATTCTTCCCTTGTACCTCAGAATTTCATCATTATCTAGCTTGTATTCTTCAATTTTCTGCTGCAAATTACCTTGCTGTAATTTTGCCACTAATTCCTTGTATTGCAAATCTGATTTGGCAGCCTCTATAATTCTGTCTTTCAAATCTGATTGGTACATGCTAATGGTTGTAGCATGGAATTCATGGACTCTTCTCCTGAGTGCATGATCCACCTTGTTCTCTTTCCCCTTGATATGATTTATATCAAAGTCATATTCACTGAGAAATTCTAACCATCTGCTTTGCCTAGCATTTAGAGTTGGTTGATCAAATAAATATTTCAGACCATTATTGTCTGTCTTCAACGCAAACCTTTTTCCCATGAGGTAGTGTCTTCATTTCCTCAAGGCATGCACTATGACTGCCAACTCCAAATCATGAGTGACATAGCGTCTTTCATTCTCCTTCAACTTCCTTGATTCATAACATACAACAAACCCATTTTGACTAAGGACTCCACCAAGTCCTTCTTTACATGCATCTGTGCATACAATGAAGTCTTCATTTGGATCTGCAATCCTTAGTATTGGAACACTTGTTAATAATTATTTGAAGTGTTGGAAACTATTTTCACAATCCAATGTCCATTGAAACTTCACACCCTTGTTTTGCAAGGAAGTGATTGGGTGTGCAATCTTTGAGAATCCTTCAATAAATCTCCTATAGTATCCTACAAGGCCCATGAATGATTTGACCTCTGTCACATTCTTTGGTGCTGACCATTCTCTAATGGCTTCTATCTTCTCAAGAACCACTGCTATTTCATCCTCTGAAATGATATGTCCCAAGCAATGAATTTGCTTCTGATAAAACGAGCACTTGCTCAATTTGAAATATAATTGATGCTCCCTTAATACTTGCAACACCATCCTCAAATTATGCTCATGCTCTTCTTCTGATTTAGAGTATATAAATATGTCATCCAAAAAGACAATGACAAACTTGTCTAAATGTTCTCGAAAAACATCATTCATTAAGCACATGAAAGCATCTGGTGCATTTGACAACCCAAATGGCACCATTGTGAACTCATAATGACCATACCTTGTTTTGAAGGTGGAATTGCTGATATATTCCTCTTTAATCCTTACCTTATGGTATCTTGACCTGATATATATCTTTGAAAATATCTTTGTATCCTTCAATTCATCAAAGAGATCATCAATCCTTAGCAGAGGATACTTGTTCTTTATAGTCACTTTATTCAACTATCTGAAATCAATGCATAATCTTAATGTCCCATATTTCTTCTTCACGAAAAATACTGGGGCACCCCAAGGTGACACACTTGGGCATACATACCTCTTCTTTATAAGCTCTTCAAGATGCATTTGTAACTCCTTCAATTCTGGTGTACTCATTCTATAAGGAGTCTTTGACACTGGAGCTTCTCCAGGCATTAAATTTATCGAGAAATCAATATCTCTCTTTGGGTAGTCTTGGTACCTCCCTGAACACATATTCAAAATCTTTCAGGACTGCATTATCTTGCAAATTTGTCACCTTATCTTTATGTGTCTCTTTCATATGAGCTACAAATATTTGACACCCTTTTCTATAACATTTCTTCAGCTGTAATGTTGAAATTGTTCTGATGGTTACTGCCCTGGGAATTCCCTGCACTTTCCTTAGGTTCCCTTCCTCATCCAAGCAAGTGAATTCCTTGTTATGAAATTCTAGGATAGCATTATGTTGATCCAACCAATCCATCCCAATTATATAGTCATAGGAACCTAAATGAAAAATGTTCAAATCTTCCCTGGTGTTCAGTCCATTCATGTCCATAAGACATGGCTTAACCATCTCATTAAATTTTCCTTTGGCTCTAGTAGCCAGCTGCACCAACCAAGATTGTCCATGCTTTCTTATTGGAAAATGAAAACTTTCCACCATCTTAGGATCTATATAACTATGAATAGCTTCTTAATCAATTAAAATAACAATGGTTTGGTTGTTGATCATACCTTCCACTTCAATCATATGTGACTGATACTCTGCTTTCTTATTGTCTAAGGATGCATATATCCTTGGTACATTTCTGCCCATGTCCTCCACTGTTTCAGCTTGTTGTACATTGTGAACAGTCCTCACTTTTTCACCTCTCTGAGGAAAATCTTTGAACATATGATCTCCTTTACAACCCCAACATTGAATAGGTGGTTTCCTTGGCCTTTGAATCCCTGTCTCAATCGTTCTGGGTTCTCTAGAAGTTGGTTGTCCCCGATGATTATTTATGAAGAATGGTGTCTTAGTTCCCTTCTTCCTCTGATCCATCTTGAATTTATTTTTGTCTTCCCAAGATTTTTGGAAATTTGGCCTTGATTTTTGTTGATCATATAGGCATTTATCTCGCCATATGGTCTCCTCCAATGTCTTGGGATCATCACACTATATTTTGTCACTGATGAATGATGAAAATACACTGAAATACCTTTGAATATTAATTGTCTCATCCTTGATCAAGGAAACATACTTCAGTAGTTCTAAAAACCTTCTCTCATATTCATCTATGGTCATACTCCCCATCTTGAGTTCAAAGAACTCTTTCATTTTCTTGTCATAGTATCTCTTAGTCAAGTATTTCTTCTCAGAATACTTCTTGAATTACCTCCAAGTAACACTCTTCTCTTTAATGTGCTGCACCTACACAAGTTGATCCCACCACATGTATGCCTTTCCCTTGAGTTGATAGATGGAAATTATTCCTTCTGCATGAGAAGAATAATTATGAGATTGAAAATAATTTCTCATGCCCAACATCCATGTCTCTGCATCTTCATCCTTCTTGTGCTCACCATCAAATGTAGGAGGTTTGATTTTGTTCATTTCTCCTCGTAGCTCATCCTCCCCAGACCTCTTATTCTTCTTGATAGGGGATGGAATTTAGCTACTGTGTGCTCTCTTATTAGAATGCCTCGGGGAGTGATGGTGATGTTTGCTAACACTTATTGTTCTTGTTTTCTCATCAGGATACCTGTGACTTCCTGATTTTCTTGAGCCACTCTCCTTATCCAATTTATTTTCTATTATGTTCAAGCTCTGCATTAAATTGATGTTGAAGTCCTCTTATTTCTCCTTGTCTCTCATAATCCTTTCATTATCAAATTTATGGCTTTGGACATCCTTTTGCAAATTTTTAATGGTCTATACTATATTCATGTTTTCATCCCTTCCTTCTCCATTTCCATTGGAGTTTGTTCCTTGAATGCCCAAATGGATATCCATCCCTCTAATATCATCCTCCTGGATGTAATTTCCTTATGCATCATCCATTCCTATGGATTCTGTGTTCATCCTAATCTGATCTATTTGTTGTTAACTCTGCAAAATGTGCATCCAACAAAACTTTGTTAGGCTAATTGACTCAACAATTTCATGAAAAATATGAATCATTCTGGTTCAATAATATATCAGAATTATTTATTCTGATTTCCCAAAAAATTGGATGCCCAGATCATTTTTTTGGGTGGGTAATTATATTCTACTATCCGAGACCTTTCCAACGTCTATTTCCATGCTCAATTCCGGGTCTTGAGCAAAAAGTTATGGCTATTTGAAAATTCCCCAATAATTTTTCTGTTCACACTTCAACTTGGCCAAACTCTGCGCTGGAATTATGCATTTTTGTACCTACTCCATTGGAATTTTCATAGGATCTAAATTGGATTTCCTCATATACATAGTTTGGACAATTTGTCCAAGTTTCACCTCTTTTTGGGTTCTGGGCTACTAGTTATAGCCTACTGAAATTCTAGGCCAATTCATGTTTTTGGTCTGGAATTCTATAGGTACCTTCTTTTCCATATTATAAATTTTTAACCTACTTAGAAATTTAATTCATCTCTAGTAATGTCTTCTATGGTTCAATATATTTCCATTCACTGCCCCTGCGCCTCAATCTGATTCCGAAGCAGAAATTTATGGCTCTTTGAAGTTTGTTGGGTCTTAAAATTTACCCTCCACTGTTTGTGTTGTAACTTTCTCATAGAAGATCCATTTGACGAACGATTTACACCATTAGAAAGATCTCTCCGACCTCTTTTATTTGATCTGTATATATGGAGTGTACTTTGGTATACTCTATTGTTGTGGTTTTTGAGTACCTAAAAACACTCTTAAGCGCCTCAAAAATGCGCTGCAAAAAGATGACGTTCAAAGAGTATAAAATGTCACAGAAAATCATTATTTTCCTACCGTTGTTCACCATCAAAATGACTTTGTGCGCACAATTTTCAACCCGTACACCCATATTTAGTAGGCTTAGAGAAACCACAATTTAAATCATGCTCCGCCCACCTATAACCACTGTGCATCACTTCTCTATCGCACCAATAAATGGTGCACACTACTTTTGTGTCTCGCGCCAATATCCACCACGCAAAATTTTGGTTCTTGCACTAATACCTGTTGCACACAATTTTTGTATTGCGCATTGATATTCCATGGGCATTTCACTCTACACGCTGCACAATTCCATTGTTTAGTATGCCCCCACCATGCACCAATACTATGCACACACCATTAACTAAACTGTTGCATGACAACATATACCCACATTGTGTGCGTACCAACCAAACTCCACTGCACTCTGCCAATACTGCACACACCACGTGCACCATTATTATGTGTGTGCACACTGCGCAATGCTAAATTTAGCGCGTACACCCCCACAACAACATTTTTCCACGAGACACCAAAATTTAGTGCACGTAGTTGCACACCAACATTTTTCCGCCCGACGCCAAAATTTAGTGCACGTACCAACACACCAACATTTTTTCGTGCGGTGCTAAAATTTAGTGCGTGCACATGCACATGCACACCAACATTTTTCCGCGTGGCGCCAAAATTTAGCACATGCACCAGCACGCCAATTTTTTTCCGCGCGACGCCAATTTTTTACATATCACAAGATTTTTACTGTGCATCATGCATTTCTAGTGCACCCACCTGTGCACATTCATTTTCATGCGCATCAATTCCTCATGAATTCTACTGCAGAAATTGGGGCTTTTTCCTAACTTTTCTCCAATTTACCATAGAGATTTTTCAACTATAAAATTTTCTCAATTTCACCCCGATAACACCAATTCAACCTCTGCAACAACAAATCGTTGTGAGTTGACAATTCTGGAATGAATCGTTCCCAAACTCAAGTCATGAATTGAGAATTTTAATTGCTAATCTCGCTCCAACTGTCATGGCTTCACTGTAGCTTCAAATTCGACCAATTCTAGGTCTGAATTTGCTAGAACAGATATTACATCAAGAATATCTCACTACATGGACATATTTCTCAATTTTCCCATGAATTTAACAACAAAAATTGGGGCTTTTCCCAATTTCGCGTTAGTGCTTCTAAATTTTACAATGGACGCTTTGCAATTTGAAATTTGGCCACTTCGAAATCAATCCTCTCTAAAATTTCACTTCAACTCAACTTGTTCGGCCCATCGAGGCTCAGTGTTGAAAACTGAAGCTCTGATACCATATTGTAACATCCCCGGCCACCCACGCCAAGGCATGCTACACGAGAGAATGCTTTTGTTCTCTCTGTGGAACATACTGTAACATACCCAGTATTTAACTGAGCTATGCCACATAAATTTTTTGAACTGCATGAAATTAAAACATATACACATAGAATTCTTGCGGAAATTTATATATAAAATGTAAACAAACAAATACATTTTGTAAATGCATGTATTCATACTGAAATAATGGTAAACATATACGTGCAACATATAGAGACAATAACCATAAATATTAAAAAAATTATAAGCACGCATAGGATAAACCCATAAAAATGAAAAAGTAAATAATAATGCAGCATGTAAATTTATCACACATTTGACACTTATCTTGGTAAAAATATCACCAACTGTGTGCAAAACTTCCACAAACCTCCTAGCCTTAGACCACTCTTCTCATCACTCTCAGCAGTGGGTCACCCCCGAGCTAGGACCAAACTCCACCCGGGTAAAGGGATTCCTAACCAGGATAATGGCTCATAGGCAAAAGGAAAGACTCTGTCACAGGTGTCCAATCAAACTAACATCCTATAGTCCCTCATTCCCCACATGCCTATCCAATCCCGGCAAGTGTGCCCCTTCTCTACTCAATAGTCCTTCGACTGCCCCACTTCCTTTTCGGGCTTCAGCAACAGGCTGAACATGAAGTCTCAAAGTCATGTAGCTGTAGTTTAGCACCTTCAGGAAATCAATTCTCAACAATTCTCTCACCCAGAGAGAAATTTATCACGGGCTTGACAACCCGCCTCTTCAATATCCGATGGGCCTGACAACCCACTTTTTCAGTCCATCTCCCAAGCTAACCAGCTACACAAACATGTATGGATACAAATATAGGCTTAGGTATAGTGACATGAAGGTACAGAGGATAGCTCAAATGAGCATGTGAATGCTCATGGATGATTGACCGGATGACTGAATGATGGGAAATGAACTAAGTCCAAACACTATGTATGCATGTCCCCAACTTGACACTTGTCATGTTGGGAGCTACTTTAGCCCACTTGTCCCCATCTTTAGAACTTAGGATAAAATAATTATCCATACTTTATACTTTAAGAAATATTAATATAATATTCCTTTTTGGCTTAGGCTCCCTAGCTTATCCCCTTTTCCTTAACTTTTAGCCCCCATCCTTTCCCTAACTAGTGGAGTTTAATCCCCCATACTCTTTTATCATGGCCGGTCTATGCACAATGATGTATTTTATATTAATGCTGATACATATACAAAAGTAGGCGCACTGGCCTTTAACATCTAGGCTCTTCGGCCTAATAATCAGAAAACTAGCTCACCGGCCTATAAAACAGAGTGTATACCCAAAGGCTCCCTGGCCTCAAAATCACACGCACTTAAGGTTCTGCGCACGGTATCCTGGAATGTGCACACTTCCTCATTTTACAGTGCAGTACATGCCTACACTATTCCATGAAAGGTGCATACAAAAATGATATCAAATAGCTCACCATCTTAAGTACATTTTCATTTACATTACAATTGGGCTCGGCCTAGGGATATTACACTCTATGTCTATGTCTGAAACTATGGATTTGTTGAATATTATGTGTTTGTGGGTTTCTTCTATCTAGGAAGAGGATATATTTGAGTAATGATAGTATTCATCCACACTACTACAATGACCTTTCATATTGGAGGGAGGAAAAGTGTTTGACAAAAACATAGTCCCTAAGATAATTTTTGATATTTATAATGATAAATGAATGTTATTCAAGAAATATATGTGGCTTAACCTACAAGATAAAATCTATATATCTAAAGAGGATAACTGGAGCAACAAATCCCAAACATGTTTTTCAGGTGGAAGAAGGAGAGGAAAGATGGAAATCAATACTGAAAGAAGATGAAGAAAAGAACCAACCTAAAACATCACTAAAACCAATATGGATATTGAAAAAAATTTAAAAAAAATAAACTCCTACAGATATAAAATATATTAAGAAAAGGTAAGAGGGAAGGGGCACAATAAATTTATCTAGCTTTGGATTTGGTTGAGCTTGGGAAATTTGCAGATTGTACATCTTAGGAAAATGGGTTGTCAATATGGACGAGTATGGGAAATGGTCAAGTGATGGAATAAAGTAATACCAAACAAAAAACTATACGATATTAGACATTGGTTTAATGTATTCCAACACATGTTATATACATGCCATATGTATTAAAAATATTTATTATATTGTATCAGAGATCAAAAAACAAAATTAAGGCATCCCTTCCACGTAAATTGCATCATGGAATTCAAAGCCATTTCTCATGCTGATTTTTTATAAAGAATAAAATAATCAAAGGAAATCACATCCTTTAAGAACACATCAGGTTGGCTTGTTGGACTTAGAATATAAGGCGATGTACATGTGTCTGATGAATTTTTATATGGACACCAACTTTTATACTTTCCAATGAAAAATCTATTATCAAAAGTATATATTTTGCACCAAAGATGAAATTATTTTGCCCCTTCTAAAGGTGAACATGAATCCAAAAAGATAGTAGAATATTCCACCTGTGATCATGTTTAAAATGTTCATGAGAATTATTTTCACGATTGTGGCTAGTAGAAAGTCAGAAACCTCTTGCAGCTTATTGCATAATAGGTCACTCGTTGTATCGTTCAGGAGGTGCTGGAGAATTTCCAACTCAAGCGTTGTGCATCCATAGTCTGTAACATCCCCAGTTTTAATCCCCACGAATTGTAATGTAATTTTATACGTGTGAATTAGGCTGGTAAGTTGATATGTTTGGGGAAAAGAGCCTGTATTGATTAATATGGTCAGGGGATGAATTGTATATTTTTAACATTGAAATGATTAATAAAAGTAGTAATCTTTGGATACAATATGAGAGGGATGAAAATTATGGGGGGCTATGATTCCATAAGAGAGATGGGTCCAAACGGGATTTTATTCATGGGCATCAATCCAACCCACATTCCTGAAATTGTTATCATTGTGTAAACCTTTTATTTTTCTATTGAGTACCCCAAGGCCAATCATTAAGCTCATGTAAGAGGGTGGGTGTGAATGGTCACATCCCATAGTTATTGGAGAACATGGGTTGAAGTACAATCATCTTTGGGAAGAGTTAGAGTCAATCAAGGAAGGGAAAATGAAGGAAATTTGTATGCAAAAGGGGGACAATTTTTACAAGAAGGTTTTGGGAAGCAAATGAGGAGAGGAGTGTTGGGAAGAGAACCATCCATGTTTTTCTTGAGGGAAGACATTGTTTGGATGTGTGTTATGTTGGAAATGAGGCATGTGTACCTGTTAAATAGGCTATATGTCTGTTGTTATAAGAAAAATCCATCAATTGGGACAAATCTAACCTATCCAGCTGTGAAGCCGGTTACAACCTCTTTGATAGCTCAGCACGAGGTAGAGACTACCTGAACCTCAAATGGTCCTTCGTCCGAGGCGGTAAATAAGGGGAAAAAGAGAGAGGTGAAAGACTTATAAGAAGTCTTTCTTAGGACCACCCATCCTTGGTGTTGTCCTCTCTCAGCTTCCTGGATGGCCAAAATGGCATGGGGGGTGAAAATTATGGACAATGGGATGAAAATAAGTTCATTGATTTTTAGGAAAAGAAACTAAAAAATGTGAATAGTGAGTTGTTCACTCCCTTAAAGCCTTGGAAAATGGAACAAAATGGGTGCTCGAGGTAAATTAGGGTCCTGAACAATAGACCAGTCGATGCCTCAAGTGAAAAAAGTGAAAAATAAGGGTGAAAAGTGAGTTTAAAATCTATATCCAAGTCTTTTCAAATGGATTTAAATTCCGAACAACATGTTGTTCAAAGATTTTAAGGTAGGGAAACAAGCCTAGAATGGCTTGGTACTTCCCAGGGTGACCCAAGAAAGAAAATTTTTCAAATCAAAAGGTGGGTTGTAAATGAATATGGAAAACCTTTTTACAAGATGTTATAGCTATGTTTAGGAGTGTATTTACAAGAGCAATTTTTTTTCATGGATGAAGGGTGGAATGAAAAAAGGTTTTAATTTAAAATGTCTTTTATTTTTGAATTTTTCACTTTATTAACAAATGCATTGGCCACCAAACCATTTTAAATGTTATCCCGATCAGGAAAACATCTTTTATATCAGAACTTTTCCAACCAGTATAAGGAGAGTAGTCCTAGTAGACCACGGTGGTTAGGTTGAAGAGGGCCCCATGAAGTTCAAAGAAGCAGGGATTAGCTGCTTCTCGTCACTCATGCTTTCGGGCTCTTAAATTCACTTGTATGGAAGAAGGATACCTGTGAAAAGGAAGAGGCCCAGGACCCCCCCAAGGGAGTTTTAGTTGAGCTTACCCAAGAAGTGTAGTGTCCCAACCAATTTTATCTATTCAACTCCTTGACCGTGTGGTACTAAGGAAATAAAACTCAATTTATACTAACTAGACAACTTCTGAGGGGCTCCTGATGAAGACTCCATGGATTTGACACTTAGTATTCTATGAAACTGAAATTGCTTGAAATAAAGGACTAGGCCATCCATGTGGCGAGGTCACGTCTTGCTTTCGCAAGCGTTCCTCCTGGTGAATAAATTGAAATCTATCTAAATATTTAAATACAAAGATAAGTAAATAAGTATGTGACATATACGTCACGACTAAATAGTATGTGTATGCATATAGATAAATAATATAGGTTTTGTTTTGAATGTGTATGGGGAGGACCCCTGCTTTATTTTTGTGTTTTTTGTGATTTTATGAATGTTTTATCTTGTTGATTTTACGTGGCCCCTTTAGGGGCAGCCACATATAGACTAGTATACGAGAAAATATACAATGAAGAAATACAATATCATCTAATTACAAGTAAAAAATTATACCATTCAAGCCAAGGGAATGGGTTAAGGATCTTTGCGAGTGACAAAGCCGCCATATGCATGAAATCTGTAACTGATTCCCTGTATGGGGATTGGAAGTTTACTTAACAAAACAATAATGATTATTTACGAAGGGAAAATCAGATTTATAAACAGAAACTTGTAAGCAAACTAGTCAACCTATCTACACGAGTAAAGCTTATTGACATGGGTAGATGTGAAAAAACAATTAGAATGAGTGCAAGTGAATTCAAGGTGAAAATGAGTGTGAATGGTTGTATTTACCGATTAGATCTGATCTTTTTTCTTCATTGTCTTGCTATCCTGTTTACCTCAAACATGTCTTTAGATGGTCCCCAACCTCTTAAGAGAAGCAGAATAGGTGATCGAATTGTATCCTTGCAGGAAAACAATGAAATTTTAGTGATTTTATATGAAAAAACTGAAATAAATGAAACAAAAATTTACACATAAAATTCAGATAACAACCAACTATGATGGCTATCCCGGGGGGAGAAATTGATCGAAATGGTCAATTTTCCTATTTGGGACAACAAGGTTAATAACAGAAAATCACAACAGAAATTTACCAAGTATAAACAACCAGCTAAGGGGCTTATTTAAGGGATTTCCTAAGGGGCCCTAGGACTCTCGACCACTAACTAAGGATGAAAACAGTTGAATACTTCAGGAAATCTACACTACAACACGTCAAATAATTTAAACAAGGCTATTAGTAAATGAAAGCAAGTAAGTTAAACCCAAGGAAGAAACAACAAACACCTAGCTAACCAATCCCTAATGGATATAACTAACATAACAAGTACTTACTACTACCCCTCAACCCTTAACCCACAAGTGACATGCCCAACAACTAAAATTTAACAAATATCACACACACAAAGAGCTTTAGAAAATTTCAGCAGAGCTTTGGTACTATATTCATCCTCCCATTTTTTACAATGCCATCCCTCTTATTTATAAATAAGAGGTGAAGGCTTAGGGTTAGGTCACAAGACACTTGTCACCTTTGGAAAAGTGACAAGTGGACCAACCCTTAAAGTGTTTTTTCTTTTAATAAAAAAGTAAACTTATCAAAAAGAGATCTTATCCAAAGGGAATCAAATTAGATTTTATTTGACCCTTTAATTACAATTTTTTACAAGACAAAGTAAATCCTTCGAGACCAAACTATTGCAAAAAGGTCATTTTCATAAAATGACAAAAATTAGTATTCCACATCATCATTTACCTTGGGATTTGTGCCATCCCAAAGAATCTTTTATTGCTTCCATGTTTTGCAGTTGTAGATGAAGTGAAATAGGACAGTTCCCATCCATCCATGTGTTGGGCTCTAAAGATGTCGTAAAATATAATCTGTATGCATCCTCCAAAGGTAGGTGCTGACGCAAGTGTTTTACTTGTCGCCTACGTAGGTTCTTACCTTCCGTTTTTAATACTTATCCTCCAGAGATGCAACCCCTGCAAAGGAACAACAATCGTAACAAAAGGAACAATAATCGTTCCGTTCAAATGAAAAGCAAAAGGAGCAACAATAATGACAAAAGGAGAAACAATCGTTCTGTTCAAATGAACAACAAAAGTACCAACAATCGTGACAAGGGAACGACAGTCGTTATATTGGGCCGAACTAATGTTGTATTAATTGAGTTGTAGTACTTGCCCAACTATCTAATTTGTCAACCTGGGGTTCATAAACTGACGAAGCACACACAAAGTATATGCAAGATTGAAGCGAGACTAATCTAATCTAATGTTTAAGCTACAACTGAAATTGAATCATTAATCTAACACACGACTGAAATTGAATCATTAATCTAACACATGACTGAAATTGAATCATTAATCTAACACACAACTGGAATTGAATCATTAATCTAGCACACGACTTGGAATTGAATTAAACTAGTTGTGTAAATGAAATTAATCTAGGAATGGGAAATTGCGTGAAAGAAATTAATCTAGGAATGGGAAATTGCGTGAAAGAAATTAATCTAGAAATGGATAACTACATGAAGGAAGAGCAGATACAACAAGTGAAGAGTTGAATGGCATAAAAACATATGAGAGCTCTCATCAATGAAGAAATCTTACATTCAATAATAAAATCAATCTTCATGACAGAATAATGAAAGCATGAAAACCAAAACCATGAATCAAAGATAAGAATCCCTTTCTCTTTCAAATCCTAATGGCTACCATTAATGACTACTCTAATTCTCTACTTACAATTGAAATCTCATGAAGAGAGAGCACTCTCTTTTATACATGAGAGCCTTGAAGATAAGATAACCATGTCATTATTACAGATCCACTTTTCTCTCAACCTATTTCCCATTATCACAATATA
>JASDQU010010051.1:201657-224630 GCA_032191745.1 Picea mariana | reverse complement strand
TAATAAAAAATAAAAATTTAAAGTAAAAAAAACACATTTTTTAAACCCCTCCCCCGACTCCCCTGGTCGCCCATACGGCCAGCCCGAAAAACCTAAATGGAGCTCGGTGGTGGTTTGGAGGAGTGGAGGGAGAGGAGGTGGTGGAAGTGAGGTCGTGTGTTGGTATGGAGGGATGGAGGAGGTTAGCGCACGGGGAGGAGGAGATGGAGGAGGTAAGTATGCGGGGAGAGGAGGATAAGGGAGGTATGGAGGAGTGGGAGAAGGGGACTGCGTGTGGGGAGGAGGAGATGGAGGGAGGTAAGTGGAGAGGAGGAGGGCACGTAGGTTTGTGAGGTGGAGGGAGAACGAAGGGAGGAGGGAGAAGGGGAGATATGGGGATGGAAGGGTTGTTATGTGAAAGGGTTAAGGAGTTGGGGTTCTGGTAAGTGGAGAGGAGGAGGAGGAGCAGACTGGTGCACTAGGGTATGGAGGAATGGAGTGGAGAGAGATCGCAGGGAGGAGGAAGAAGGGGAGAGGAGGAGAGATGTTATGCGCATGGGGTGGTGGTGGTGCCTAGGGCTTGTAAATTAGAATGGATAGGACTGTAATTTCGATTCAACCAAAAAAAATTCATTCTTTAAAGGGGCCTAGAGGCTTGGGCCTAGTTCCCAAGAGGGGTTCGAATCCCCTTCCCTTTGAATCTTTGCATAGGAAAATAATGAACCATAATCACACTAGCCACCATATATCTGAACTAGCAACCATGTAGACACACATAACAGTTTTGAAATCATAATTTTAATGGCAGAAATAACCCTTTTTCAATGCAAAAACCCATCATAACTAACACAATAATGAAACCTCTTGGCAATCAAAAATAGGGTTAAAAAGGCAGGGTGTCCATGGTTACCTGGCTCTGTGTTTGGGGTTGGTGCATGGTTATGGATTGCTGTGAAATGAAGACATGCAATTAAACCATTTGCTGCCATGGCTGTCTGAGTTGTAGAGCTCCTTCCCTCTCCAATGCACCTGTCAAATGAGCCAGAGAGGAGGGTGGGTTTTGTATTTTCCAAAAAAAAATTATTTTTCTAATTTTTGCATGGGGAGACTACGTGTCACTTCCTTGATTTTCTCAATTTTCTGATTTTTTTTATTTTTCCATTATTTTAAATATTTCCCTCGAAAATTGTGTCGAGTCAAAGTTTGACTTTGACTTTGACTTTTGACCATGACCTTATTTACTTTAGCCAAAAAATGTTGCCAGATGAGACGGGGTAAGAATTGGACGGAGATCACGTCTTTGGAAAGGTCTTGATGAGACTGTCAAGAATATGTGGTCACCAATCTGAAATGATGCCACCTCACTCCTCAATTTTGGCCCGGAATAGTTACCGCTTAAAGGCCTTGACTTGTTGGTGGGCCCACATGACACCCAATCTTGTGAAAGGTGCCACATCGCCATACTATATCCAATCGAGTGAAATTAAGTACTGTCGGAAACGTATAAACGATTGAATCGACGCGATGGCCATATATTTGTGTGTTGGGGCCATTAATAATTATTTTATCTATCATGAAATAGTTGACAAAATTGTGACAGCTCTAACTGGGCCATCCGAGGTCAGAACGAGAAAAATTAGGAGCTGTTGGAAAGTTTCCTAAGTCCACTACATCTTGGAATCACTGAATACCTTATTTAAAACCCATTAACAACATTTGTTTAACCCTGAACCACTGCAATGAATCTGGTGTTCAAAAGTGGTCATGCACTTGTGAAGGCTCATTCTCACCAACTGGGGGTCGAGACCAAGTACAAGATATACCGTTGGAAAGGTATCTAACTTTCCTACACCATCCTTAGGCTTGATTTTATTTTTAAAACATAAATATGAACACAATTATACCAAGAAGTCACAGTTGTTGGTTTTGGCCATTCGGGTGACACAAACTTTGCGTCCTTCGTAGGGGGGTCATAAATACTCAAAATTAGGCTCATGATAGCTCATTGGAGAGAGTTTCCTGATCCATAAAATATGGAAGCATTGTATTTCCAAAAATGTGACCAAAATTCATTTTATTCTTTGCAAAAGGACCATGTCCCCATGGGACCCATCTAGTGACAGGCGAAAGGGGCCAACAATAAAATTTTCGCAAGATGCATGCTTAGCTCATTAATATGAAATTATTAGCCTTGAAATGGGGAATTATTATGTGGGAGGGTTTAAAAACTCAAAAATTACCTCGAGAAGGCATCCCTTGAGGGAAAAAGAACATGGTCCCATGACAAGCTGAGCAAGGTCGGGATGAGCCTGTTTGGGTACCGTTTAAGATGCTGGTGGGCATAGTGATGATTTTGGTTGTTATAATGCTTCCCAATAGGAGATATTAGGGTAGTGAGAATCATTACTTTGATATCCATTTGGCATTACTATCCCTCAATGGACCATGGAAGCACTGAACCAACTGAATGAAACAACTCTGAACTGACCTGGATTGTTTCCAACTAACTTGAACTTGTTAACTGATACTCTCTAGTGCCTGATAAGTCTTTACATACTTAGATAAAAACCCTCTAAAGGAATCCAACTGATACTCTTTCAATGGAAGAGGCCATAGTAACTATGACCCTCACCACTGTCTTTGACTGGAACAATAGCACAAAGGGCTGCTTGGAGCAGCCCTCAGGCTAACATGTGTATGAATGAAGGTGTTAAAAACCATGTTGAGTCCAAAGAATATTTTTGGGTCAAAATTTGTAGTGAGTTTCCTATTGAGGAAATGGATCAAGAGCCATGTGAAATTTGTTGTGAGAACTCCTGAAACAATGAACAATTATTGAAGTTTGTAGATGAAAGTTTCCTAGCCAACTTAGTGCACTAGAACCCCTGATAAATGAATGGTATAACTCAAGATATTGGGTATAGTGAATGGGGTAGATTCCTTGCATTGTGCAAATTGTGGGGAAGAGAGAGCTAGTTGATTGGAAATTTGTAGGAGTAGATCTTGGTGTTATAATCCTAATTTGCACCAGACATGCTTACCTGGCATCAGGCAATCTCAAATTCCTTCTTTGCCAAAGCACTGCTGAACATATCTTCTTAAAAACACTTTTTATAAAGGCCCACGTGCCCTACTCTATTACTGCATGCGTGTACATGCTCACTGACCCAAAATAGCCCGCGCGTACCTACAAAAGCACGAAAAAAGGAAAGTTGCCGACGTAACACACAACTTTGGGTGAGTTAACTAAACCTTCTGGCCATGCATGGTCGAGGATTCGTCCAAATACCTAGCTTCTTCTAGCCTATAAAAGAAGGGTTAGGGGTCCCATTTGGAGGTGGAGAATCATAGTAAAGAAACTATACCCAATTGCACATTCCCTTTGTCCCAACCCTTTAGCCTTCCTTGTGCAAAGAGACAGATAGAGCAAAGAAGTTGGAGGATAGTTGAAGAGGAGCCCAGGACCAAGTTCATGGAGCAACGGCCGGCTTAATCATTGTAATTTGATTTGTTGAAGTTAATAATAAAGAAATTCTTTTCTCGTCCCACCATATGAGGTTTTCATGGTTTATTGCATACTTGTTTATTGAATCTCTAACCCATTAATCTATATATCAAATGCAAGTGGAGTTTTTTGTTAGTCTTGTGTGAATGCAGGTCAGCCTTGGGAGGAGGGCTACAATCAAAAAGATATCAAGCATGAGGAAGGATCTACATCAAACACCTGGAATAAGGTATGCTCACTTGATCTTCTTAACTATGTATTTGCTTAAGAATAATGGGGATTAGGTCTGGGATGATGGTAGAAAGTAGAAACCTTTAGGTCTTTTCTGCATGCATAACTAAACCCTAAGTTCTAGTCTGGAAAGGGATTTCCCACTCACAATAGAATTGGCGACCATACTGGGGAGATCTCTAGGGTTCCTGGGGATATTTTTGGTTATTTTTAAGAACTGGTTTCATTTTCCTGTTTTTAAAGTTTCTGCAAAAGTCTGAGCTAACAAAGAATCTGGTCTTCCATACCAGTTATCTCTGTTTCTTTGCTTGAATGTAATTTTTTTTCCAAGACCCATAGAGGTACACATGGCCTGTATAAGGTTTGCATGCGTGTACCCGCACCTTGCATTCTCATAGCCCGCGTGTACACGCTAGCTGAGGAGGTGACAGTTGCGTGTATGATTCCATAAGATTTCTGTTAAAGAGGTAGTCATCCTCTCCCCTGTCAGAATTAGTCCTTCTCAAGGGTTTTCTGGAACTCTTTCTAGTATTTGTTGTTTGCAGTCTATAGCTTAGGCTTCACCTCAGATTGGTTTGTTCTATGAAGTTTTCCTTGAATTGTTTTCTTTTTCTACTTAAAGTAAGTGTCCGAGTCTTCAAGAGATTCTGGTTCTTAGTACCAGTAGTCTCTACCTGGGCTGGCTTGCTTGGATTTTTATTTTTTTCAGAGTTTCAGATATACATGCAGCCTATATAAGGCTAGCATGTGTGTACATGCGCTCTGAATTTACACAGCTCGCGTGCACACACTTGCTATGGAATTGTCAACAATGTGCCTGTTGAGAGAATTTCTGTTGAAGGTAAGGCAGTCATCCTTTCTTTTGACAAGAATTATAGCTCTCAGGAAAAGTCTTTTCTTTCATAAGTTCTTGACAATTTACTTAGATCATAAGTAGCTCGTAGTCGAGTGAAATTATGCATTGAGTTTGCTGTTCAAAGATCTTAGGAAAATTTTTAAGTTTGAAAAGTTGTTTAAGAAGTGAAGTGAAGTAAAGGTTTTTGTTTCCAGCTTTCTGTTTATTTTTCTTTTGTCTTTTAAACATCACTAGTTTCACTTTCATAACCTTTGACTTAAGACAAGCCAGAAAAATTAACGCTAAATCTAAAATTCATTAGACTTTTTATGTTTGTAGGGTCAACCAACTAGTTTAGGGTTAGGGCCTTGAATTAGGTTGGAGAGGAAACTCTTCAAGGCCATTAAAATCAAACATTGGAGTCTGAGTTAGGGAGTGTCAAAGTATAGTATCGTGAAAGTTATCCAGAACCCCCCTCTAACACAGGGGATAAACATGAGGTCGTGTGCGGGAAGGTAGTGGAGATAACCCCTCCAAAGCTGGACCAATCATAGTGGAGAACACATATAGAGGGATTGTATTGGGATTTCGTCGATTTCATTTGCCATGGAGCTTCATGGGTCTTGAATATGTTCGAGGTACTCAGTTGTCTTCCAGACCACTTGCTTTCGATACCCTTGACATGTTTCGGGCTCGATACCCTGCTCATTGTGGTCTACCCAACTTTTGACTGTACCCACTTGGTAACTGTTTGCGCGCTGGCAACCTAGTTGCCTATCTTTTTAGGGACATACACAGATGACTGCGGGGGTATACCGCGGTACCTAGGAAATACATCGGGCCACGCTTTGCAGAGTATACCCGGAGGGTGCTTCCGTGTTCGAGTTGCACTTGCACTGATAAGTTTCTCTAGTGTTGGTTGTTGTAACTGTTCTTCCAATTAGTTTACTATTTGCTTGTTTTATCTTGTAGGGACCTTTTAGTGTGTGTTGTTTTCTGAATGAATAGACAACCCTAGAGTGTCTTTGATCTTCTCACACAGTGGAGGATCATGATCTCCTCCGATCACGAAGGCTTCTGGGCCTATCACCGATTACACTGGAGCCACCCCCGCCACCACTAAGGTGAAAGCTAGACCAACAAGGGTCTTTTGAAGTGACCGGGTCACAAGAGATTGTGCCTGACCAAAATCCAAAGGAAGTGACCACTTTAGACTTTGGAGCGAAAGCTCTTGGTCCACCTGAAACCACAACCACTGATCTTTTGGAACCCATCATCGTATCGATTCACCCTTACGAGTGCCAGATAGTGTGTCACGCAACAATGGAAACAAATGCTATGACTCCCTGTGGGAATTCTTCAATTCCCACTATGGTTGTCACCACAGGAGAGTTTCCACCTCCTAACCCACTGTCACCGGTCCGAGCCACCATGGTCTCGACTGCCTCTACCTCACACAGTGGTTCGATCTCATCTATGGTGGCGGCCACAACCCCTTTTCTACCAAGTGCGATAGGCCCTCCATTCTCATACGGGATGCCTAGCTTAGGTACAAGTCCTGTAATTTTCTACTCCACTTCACAGACTTTAGGTCTGGGGGTAGGGAGCTCTAACGCTCCTCTACAAGGTCACATGGGGGGCACTTCAGCTCCTTTTAAGACTTTCCCTTACGGGGGAGGTCATATACCTCCTTCATCCCCTTCGCTCACTGGCACGTGTCAGCAATCCGTCGGACCACCTGCACACCATAGTTTATTTGGAGCAGGGATTCAAGGACCGCCTTCGCATAATATGCCAGTAGGTTCAAAACCATTTTTTTTGTTCAATGTGTTTGGTAACAACACCTTCTCATCATCTGCTTTCCCAACTGGGGGCAACCTTGGTTTGGGACAACCTATTCCTATGCAGGGTACTATTCCTGCACAAGGGGCAAACCCAGGAACTTCTTCCGCATCAGGGCCTTGAAATTCTTAGCAGGGATCCGTTCCCTCATCAGGAATGCCGATCTGGGGAAATTCTTTCCACAGTCAATTGAACCCCGGACAAGGTACTATGCCTATCCCCATGATATTGGCATGGGGCAACCCTTCCCAAAGTCCTCCGAATGTAATGCATGCCCATCCATATATGTCATATTTTGGGAATCAGCTGTTGATGTCTCCTCACACGCAGAATCCATACGTTGGTCATGGCCATGGTTTTTACCAAAACCCAAGCCAACAACCGAAATTTTCCTGGCAACCTAGTGCTAGTCAAACTCCAGGTCCCTTTTTCCTCGGTTATCACCAACAACCTAAACTACCTTTCTTGACAAACTTTCATTTTCCAGACTTGACAAGGTTGTTGAATGACCCTATCTATCATGATCCGCGTTGGCCCCCTATGCTGATGAAGTTACCTTCGGACATACGAAAGTTTGAGGCCAAGTCGAATGAAGATCCAAGCGATCATGTGACTACCTTCCACCTTTGGTGCTCATCTAACTCGTTGAAAGATGAATCCATACAGTTGCGATTGTTTCAATGTACTCTCATTGGGAGTGCTATGAAATGGTACATTGAGCTCGACCGCTCAAGATACTCTTCTTTCGATGAATTGGCAATGGCCTTCCTAAACCATTTCCAATTACTTGTGAGATACGACGTTGGCATAGAATTGTTGGCCAATTTTACATAGACAAAAGGAGACCATATCTCTGATCACATCCAAGAATGGAGACACTGGAAGAGCTTAATTAAGGTACTAGTCCCACTAGCATTCCTACTCGAGTGGTTCCTTAAATCTTTGGTTCCACAGTTATCCAAAGACATCGCGACTTCAAGAGTGTTTTCTAAAGAAGACGCCATCATGAGAGCTCAACAACTTGATCTCATCTATTCTCAGTCCGGTTTATTATACGAGATCTTGCCAGATGCGCCACACTCAATACTTGATAAAACCAGACAGAGAGCTGGACCACATGCCGATGGTATTGTTGGTTCAGCACAAACAAAGCCTGTTGAGCAACTGACGAAGCAGTTGCAGCAATTGTCTATACAACACACAGTGGCTAGCCAAACTACTGTTTTGGCTGCTTCCCCCTACTAAAACGTCGGATGTACACACAATGTAATTGACAAATCCAAAGGCCACCCAACAACCTAAAGGAAAGAAAAAACAACGAAAGAAGGGTAAGGGGGATAAGAAACCCACTGATAGTGATGGCGGGGGAAACACTGAGAAACAGAAGGCGAGGTATCCGTGCAACCTGTGCGTGAAAGACCACCCGACCCACCTATGTCCCTGGCTTGCGGAAGTCCAAAAGTTTGTGACACAGCAACAAACTGCTATGTTAACCAATCCATTTTAGCATGGGAAAAACCTAACCAAAGCCTCTACAAGCATGGAAGGGGGCAGTCAAGGACCCTCTCCGTCTTCAAAAAATCCTGCATCTGTGAATGTATATATGATGAAGGGTGATGATTTTATATTGACTAGAGTGCACGACTATGTAACCCAAGCACTTCTGAGAAGGGGAAAGAAGCTGAAATCCCATCTCTTCCTCTACAGATTGAGAAGACTTTGGGTGAAACAATGACAGGCATCCCAAAAGGCACGTTAAAAAAATCTTCTCACAACCCAAATGCAAGGGATGCCTAGAACTATTCTCTGGTGGAGGATTTGTCTCAAACCCCTTGTGCGATGTCCACTTTGGAGGTCCTCCAAAGCTGCCCTTCTCAGAGGAAAGATTTGTTAACCGCTTTAGGATCTACCGAGACTTGTAATCCAGGTACCATCATGCTAGATACAATTGACTTAAAACCTCGTCTGCCTTACCATGTAGTGTTTCAAATAGTAGTGGCTTGCCCCATGAAAACGTTTACTTGAAATATTTTTTGCATGGTGGTTGATGAGGGCGCATCGACATGCATTATGTCGTTGGCATGTTGGAAGGCCATTGGCCAGCCCGTTTTGTCTCCGTTGCGTACTCTTCTCACTGCTTTCGACAGTTGTTCGTTCCGACCACATGGTATCATTCCCTATTTCCCCGTGCAGTTGGGACGGAAGATTGTGTGCGTCAAGGTAGAAGTAGTCGACACATCCGTCGACTACAATTTCTTGTTAGGAAGGAGTTGGAATTATGCCATGCAAGCAGTGGTTGCTACAGTTTTTTGGGTCTTGTTGTTTCCACATGAGGACCGGATTGTGACCATTGATCAATTGTCTTTCTTCAGACCTGACCCTTCATTGGGGGTGTCCGCGGTCCCGATGATTGATAATCCTCAATCAGGTGTAGTCAACATACGGGTTGGTTTGTGCCCATCTTTGATGGGTACCTTCGATTACCCGCCCGTTCAAGGCAATGCCAAGTTCATATCCGACCACCATAAGGTTGAGATTTTCCAAGTTTCATCGTTTTGCATGACTTACTTCACCAATCTTTGGATACTTCCTTCCCCATCGGCCACGATGGAGGGGAAAGGGCATCCCAGCATGTCCATGCCCTTGTCCACAACTTAAGTAGCACACTCTTTAGTCCATCAAGCTTCAACCAACCCTGATCCAACCCCTACACAAGAGTTAGATCCACTTCTAGAGCCTATTTGGGCCCAAGGTTCTCTCGCTGACACTGATTCGTTAGACTTAGTCTTGCCCTCTGACAAAGCAGTAATTGAAGCAATGACTAGTCCGAACAAACCTTGGGATGATATTCATTACAGATCATACTTCCTCCCAGAGTTAAGCAGAATCGAGGTCGGAGAATTCACCTTGACTATGATTGGAGATAGGTCTTGTCCTATTAATCCCTTAGCTACACACAAGGTCTATGATTAGGGTAATATGTAAACCATCGCTAAAACCATACCAATCAATATCTCCAGAACCCTTGGCGTCATGGAGAATGTTTTCATCAAAGCTGACTGCTCCCCCAGAGAGATTAAAATCTACACAGATCTATTTAAAGAATTCCATGACGTTTTTGCCTAGTCTTACGAGGAAATGCCAGGCATCGATCCAAAAATAGTTGAACATGAAATCACAACTTATCCAGATGCCAAGCCTATCTGGCAGAAGCTTCATCCAGCTAACCCCATGAAAGAAACAACCATTAAGGTTGAAGTTGAGAAATTTCTAAAAGCCAGTTTTATCTATCCTATCCATTTGACCCAATGGGTGTCAAACCCCGTACCGGTCAATAAAAAACAAGGCACGATTCATGTATGTACAAAATTCCTGATTTGAACAAGGCCTGTCCCAAAGATAATTTTCCCACACCAGTCATCGACCAAATAATTGATGAATGTGCGGGTTGTGAGGCCTTCTCTTTCATGGATGGTTTTTCAGGATATAACCAAATACAAATCAAACCTGAAGACTAGCACAAAATGTCTTTCATCTGTCCATGTGGTACATTTGCGTATCGTAAGATGCCTTTTGGTCTCAAAAATGATGGAGGGACCTTTCAGCGGGCCATGTCTTTTTCTTTCCATGACCTAAAGCATATAGCCGAGGCCTCTTTAGATGATTTAGCATCTCGATCTCACAAGAGATCAGATCATCCCACACAACTCCGACTTATCTTTGAGCGTTGTCGCTACTTTTGGATTCGCTTGAATCCAAACAAGTGCATATTTTGCATAACATCAGGACGTTTGTTAGGTTTCATAGTATCAACAACAAGGATCATGGTCGATCCTCTCAAGGTTGAGGCAATAATTCAGTTGCCCCCTCCACGCACAATTCTTCAACTTCAGAGTCTACAGGGCAAGGCGAACTTTTTAAGACGTTTCACCGCTAACTATGCCGAGATCACAAAGGGATTTATGCACTTACTGAAGAAATATGTTCCTTTTCATTGGGATGATGCCGCCCAATGCTCTTTCAACGCATTGAAATATGCCCTCATGACTTCCCCTTTGCTTCGTCCACCTAACTATAACAAATATTTCTTATTATACCTAGCTGCAACGGAGTCAACCATCGACATGGTATTAGTTCAGGAGGATGACTTGCTCTCAGAATATGTGATTTATTACTTGAGCCAAGGCCTCGTAGGTCTGGAACTCAATTATTCTCATATCGAAAAAATTGCATCAACAACAGTTCATGCTGTTCAACGATTCCATCATTATGTTCTATTTCGCAAGACCACCGTCATTGCTGTCGTGAATCCATTCTAATACATGTTGACATGACGGGTAATAGGAGGAAATATCAATAGATGGATAGTCGTCCTCCAGGAGTTTGACATGGATTTCATTTCAGTGAAATCCAAAAAGTCACTAGTCTTCGCAAAATTTATTTCGGAACTTTCGGTTGAGTCAGGTGATTTTGTGCCCGAAGAGTCGCCTATCAGAGGAGATATCTTTTTGATCACCTCTTTGGATCCCTGGCATGGAGATATACTTATCTATCTCCAGACTTTGAAGTTCCCCACCTCTGCTTCTCGTGATGAGCGTTGACGCATACGCCGCCAGGCTAAGAATTATCTCATACTTGATGATACATTGTATCAGAGAGGTGTAGACTGCATCTTGCGCCAATGTCTCATTCACGAAGAAGCAGTTATCGTGCTTAACGATTTCCATACCGGAGCATGTGGCGGTCATTTTTTTGGGTTGGAAACAATCCAAAAGATTCTACGAGTAGGTTACTTCTGGCCGACACTAATCAAAGATTGTATTGAATCAATCAAGAAGTGCCACTTGTGCCAGATCTTCTCTCGGAACATGAGGGCACATCCTGCTCCCATGTTTTCTGTCATCATAGTTGGTCCCTTCACCAAGTGGGGGATTTATTACATTACATATAACCCTCCTTCAGCAAGGGGGCACCATTACATCATCGTAGCCATAGACTACTTCATGAAGTGGGTCGAAGCTATGCCAACGTTTAAAGATGATGGAGAGACTGCAGCTCTCTTTTTATTCAACCAGATAATAGCAAGGTTCGACGTCCCGAGGGAGATTGTCACTGACCATGGAAGTCACTTTCAGAACCAGATGATGACCGAGTTAATTTCAAAGCTTGGGTTACGGTAGGAACATTCGTCACCCTACTACCCCCAAGCAAATGGTCAGGTGGAAGCTATGAATAAATATCTCAAGACCATCCTACAACGAACGATCAACTCAGCCAAGTCAAATTGGCATTTGATGTTATACTCGACATTATGGGGTTATCAAACATCTGTTAAGACTGCAACTGGTTTCTCACCTTTTCAACTTGTTTACAGGCTGGAAGCTGTCTTGCCTATCGAATGTCATATCCCATCCCTAAAGTTGGCAGTACAATTATTGCCAGACACTTCTCCACTTGAAGAGCGGTTATTATACCTTGAGAAACTCAATGAGAAGCGTCGTGATGCGGCCCTAGCCAACGAGGCTCACAAACATAAATTCAAGTGTCAGTATGATAGGTCTGTTCATCCTCAGATTTTCACTGAAGGCGACCTTGTCCTGGTCTATGACCAAGATAAGGACCCCCTGGGGGAAGGAAAATTCAAACCCATGTGGTTTGTACCTTTCATCATAAAAGAGGTTCTTAAAAAGGGCGCTTATCATCTGGTTGACTTTGAAGGGAATGCTTTGGAAGAGCCTAGAAATGGACTCTACCTCAAGAAGTATTACTCATAGGCAGGTCACCATGGGTAACTTTTTGTAACATATGTATAGTATTTGTACTATTACTTTCTAGTTTCTTTTAGTGTTATGGACGTGTTGTTTTTGATGTATCTTTCATCACTGTGGCAGATGTCAAGTGAATCCGAGGTGTTCATTGTGTATGTAGATGGTGCTAGCCAGCACACTCGGAGGCTTGCCTTCACAGCTTGGGTAACTTTTTCAGCTCAAGGCCAGTTATTATCTTCTGGAGGTATATGCTTAGGTGACACCACAAATAATGTCGCTGAGTATAGTGCAGTTATTGAGTTTCTTTGTGACGCCTTGTCATTTGGTATCTCTCATCTCCAGGTCTATCTTGACGCTTAGCTGGTTGTGTCTCAGTTAAGTAGAGTCTATCGTGTTCATGATCCAACTTTACACCGACGATTCCTTAGGGTACATCTCTTAGAATGAAGCTTTGATTATATTACATATTTTCATGTTCCTAGAAGTTTAAACCAAATTACAGATACTCTAGCTAATCAAATTTTAGATTGGCATATTGCACACATATGAAGGGGCGTACACATAAACATGTAAATACATTTTTTGCAAAAATGATCCATAAGCCACAAAAAGACATAAAAATCCATATATAACATCATAGTCACCAGAGTACATAGGTGGACACAAGCACCTCAAAAATATGACCAATAACGAGTCACAGGGCTTATGCTCTCAAAAAATTCAAGTAGTGCTCTTGGCACGTGAAAAGTCTAACTAAGGTCAAGGCCTATGGGCCCTGTTGTACTGATCAACAACATTTTTCAAATGCCGAAACAATCGAACCCACTTCCATGGTGCCCCCACTACATGAGGCTGCATAGATGGTGGCAGGTCCTCAATCTCTGCCATAGGGACCGTGCGAGTGAGCGCAGTAAAGTTCCACTCAACTCGTCTCAACACCCTCTCAGCCTCCCCGGCTGGAAGATCTCCTGCTGCTGTTGGTCCCCCTGCGGCAGCAGGTGCGACCCCTGGCTGAGGGAGACACCTGTTCCTCGCATAGTCCGTAAGTCACACTGGTCCCACATCTTCACACAACAAACACATATCCATCAAATACTTTGGTATATAAAAAAAATGATATATAACAAAAGCAACATAAAAATTACATATGTTTCAAAAAAACAAAAAACAACAAAACAATGAAGTAAAATTACCCATCTCTCCTCGCTCCTCACCAGGAGGTACTGGTATCTCAAGATCTCTTGAGAAATCAATCCCAGCATAGGGGTAATCCTCTATGACTGGGATCTGTTGTGACAACCAAGAGAAGAAATCATCATCGAAGGAATCATTGGTCCTTCCACCACCCTGTCGTGTCAGTAACACCATCCATCTACAAACTGCAGGAAGAGAGGCCTGATGTCCTCGTACCACTACTCGAGGACTGAAACTCAGAACTCTTTCAAAGAAGAAAGAGCATAGAATGGTCCCAAACCCAAAGTTCCTCTATGTCTGTGACCGACAATCTGTCAACTGCCTCTTCATACAATCTAACAATGTTGTGCTCCAGTCAAATATTTGTGCATCTAAGCAATGGACTGCATAGTTCATCTATGCACGAGACACCTAATGTAGAGCCATAGAACCAGTAATCCACCCAATAAGAAACACAATCACCTGCAATGATAAGTCAGTAATCTTGCTTATGGGCACCTGTGACCTCGAGCAGTCTGTACCAGCCTCATAGTAAAGTCCTATCAATTCCTCTATATTATGTGGCCCCGAAGGAAATGTCCGGAAGTTGACTGGTTCCCCTCTCTTGGAGGGGCCAGTCAAAAAATATATATCCTTTGTCATGGGCACTAGTGACTGCCCCTATAACATAAACGCCTCTGCATCTGGATGCCAATAATCAACCAAGGCATTCATTAGCCTAGGTTGTGCCTGCATAAAAGGACATAAGAAGAACTTGAGAAACCCACATTGCATCAAGGCATCCACAACATTGGGGTCTTCCTCGACTAACTCACTTACCTCCTCATGCTCTCTTTCTCTCCAGTGAACATACATCCTGCAAAACACCAAGGTTTAGGAGGGTTAACCCTTGTTTTTTAAACTTTTTTCATTCAATAAGGGGTCCACGTGGGCTGTAATGCTGATAGTCGCGTGTACACGTGTGAAGGGTTTACTCTGCCCGAATGTACATGCGACCTGTCTTGAGACAGCCTGCGTGGACCTAAGGCTGACCTTTTGAAGGTCGACGCCCCCCCCAAAACATGGAACCCAAAGAAAAAGTAAAGATTTAAATTGCAATATAAGAGATTTTGTACTTACTTGGTCCAAACAGATGGTCGTTTCATCCACTGTAGCTCTCAGAATCACTACTTTTATCAAAGGGGGGTTTTTGGCTCCAGAGTCAATGTCCAAATCAACAATGGTGATAATGAGCTGTCAACTTCTATTTATAGATTTTTTGGCCTTTTTTTGTCACTTTTTTGGCCCCCCTTATCATTTTCTTTAAAACAAAAACCATTTAGAGTGATTCAGGAGTTGCATTGAAGGGGTCTGATCGAGTATCGGGACAATTTTTTTGGAGTGTTGAGTAACTTTTGATGGTCTGTGAAAAAATTTCAGATGATCAACTTGAGCATGTAGGTTAGGTTTCTACCCTGACTTTTGTATCTCGTTGTCTTTTTTCCTTTGCCATAGGATCGATCCCATCAAGTTGCGACACGGAACCATCATCGTTGCTTTAGAAGTGTCGCAAGTTGGTGGTAGAGCTTACCAGAACATGGATGCCCTAGGTAGATCCTGGTTGCATTATGGTGTCCATATTGTCTCTAATCACTGTAGGCTCGGGAGTCCTTGTTGTTTTTCCTGATTATGAGTCTGAGCCTCATTTGCATGATTCTTTTTCACTCTTGACCTCACCCTTGGGACTACGAAAAGACATATCAGCTCTTCTTTTAAGCCCTTTTCAAACCCTCTAAACATGAAAAGATCGCCGAGCGATCTTGTGGCCTTTCACTCTCGTTAAACTGAAATTTGAAGTCACGTTTGTCCGACGGTAGTTTACCCCTTTTTCGGTCCGGACAGTCAACTGTAAAAACAAAGGTATACTCTATGGAACTTCAATTCTCTAGAAGAGTACTCTCAGGTATCATTTTAACCCTTTTTTGGGCCCGAGGGACTAAATTTACGAAAAAGGAACCCCCACGGAGTCCATAGTTAAGCTCTTTTTAGACTCCATAAAATTGAAAAGATTGTCGAGTGACCTTATTCATTCACACTCATTAAACTGGTCCAGAAGAACATTCCCGATGGAGTCCATAGTTAAGCTTTTTTCAGACTCCTTAAAAATGAAAAAATGGCTGAGTGATCTTGTCTTTATCACACTCCTTAAAATGGTTTTGAATAGATGTCTTGTTGGTGCTAGTTTACCCCTTTTTCGAACCAACTAGACTACCTTCGAAAAAGGTACCCCAATGGAGTCTCCTTTTACGTTTTTTTAGACTCTCTAAATATGAAAAACCACCAAGCTTACCTTCTCTGGGATCATTAAACTTACATCGAAGGATGTTACCATTGTGTGTTTTGTTAACCACGTTTTCATACCTATGTCTTTGGTCTAAATGCCGGCTTCATGTTGCTCTCAACTGAACCATCTGAAGCATACCTTATACGTAAGCGTTGTATCACTTTTCCTCTGCGTCTTAACACCTTTGGCCCCTGGAGGATTTTTTCTCGAGTGTCATTGCTCTGAACATCAGCCTTGTCCTTGCACCTTGAACTTGTATGTTTGTAACCCTCGTTCCTCCATTGTAACGTAACATTCTTTTATTATTTTTTCCAAAATCATTGAAAAAGACAAAAAAATCAAATATACCCCAAAAAGAGGAAGGGAAAAGTATTTTCTTTATTGGTAGCACAATAAGTCGCCCTTGGATAAAGAACATCTGTCTGTTTGTTGGTCAAACTCTGGTATTTAATATGACCTTAGGAAGCTTTTCTCGCTACATAGAGCCGTGTCCTTCTCTGTTTGGTTATTCTTCCAAACATATGGAGAGTTTGTGTTGCCTCCTGCCTCGTAAACTTACGATTAATGCCATGTTGCCTGAGTCTCATCATTTGTCATGTTGTTGTCCAAGGGAAGTTTTTACCAAGCCTAAGTCGGCCCCTCTGCAGTTTGTCTCTTGCCCTCAAACTTGACCATCCTAAATGTCCAATCAAGTCTTTGTTCGAAATAAATGAAGCCTTCAGTCTAATCATCAAGATTCTCTAGTCCATGACCGATGAGCTGTCAAAGACCTTTGGGTAGTGAAGTCGTACACTCATATTACACTCCTACCCGAGTTGTGAATATTTTGAAGTTGTTGCTTGAGCTCTGAAGACCTCATCTCCAACCATTAGGCCTTATCAGCTTCTAAGAAGATGGATACTCTACATGTATATCTTTTTGATTTCAAGATGTAGTTCCACTGTGTATTGTTCATGGCTACACTTTATATAGTTATATGACATGGATCTACAGTGTATTTGATTGGTAGCCATGATTTTATTCTATCTCGAGCATGGGTATGCCCGCCTCGGTGAGAGAATTGTTATTTTTGCAGATGACGCCTTCTGATTTATGGTCCCTAGGATCACTTGTTTGGCACATCAGTAAAGATTGTTAATGTATTTTGACCATCAGATGCTCTTCTGACCTCACACATTAGGGGGCATTTGTTATAACCCTAATTTGCACCAGACATGCTTACCTAACATCAGGCCATCTCAGATTCCTTCTTTGCCAAAGCAGTGCTGAACAACTCTTATTAAAAACACTTTTTATAAAGGCCCACGTTCCCTGCTCTATTACTGCACGCATGTACATGCTCACTGACCCAAAACAACCCGCATGTATCTACAAAAGCACGAAAAAAGGAAAGTTGCTGACGAAACACACAACTTTGGGTGAGTCAACTAAACCTTCTAGCCATGCATGGCCGAGGGTTCATCCAAATACGTAGCTTCTTCTAGCCTATAAAAGAAGGGTTAGGGGTCCCATTTGGAGGGGGAGGATCATAGTAAAGAAACTATACCCAATTGCGCATTCCCTTTGTCCCAACCCTTTAGCCTTCCTTGTGCAAAGAGAAAGATAGAGCAAAGAAGTTGGAGGATAGTTGAAGAGGAGCCTAGGACCAGGTTCGTGGAGCAATGACCAAATTCATCATTGTAAGTTGATTTGTTGAAGTTAATAATAAAGAAATACTTTTCCCATCCCACCATATGAGGTTTTCATGGTTTATTGCATACTTGTTTATTGAATCTATAACCCATTAATCTATATATCAAATGCATGTGGAGTTTGTTGTTAGTCTTGTGTGAATGCAGGCCAGGCTTGGGAGGAGAGATAAAATCAAAAAGCGATCAAGCGTGAGGAAGGATCTACATCAAACACCCAGAATAAGGTATGCTCACTTGATCTTCTTAACTATGTATTGGCTTAAGAATAATGGGGATTAGGTCTGGGATGATGGTAGAAAGTAGAAATCTTTAGGTATTTTCTGCATGCATAACTAAACCCTAAGTGCTAGTCCGTAGAGGGATTTTCCACTCACAACACATGAGTTTAGGTTGTTGAGTGTGGAGAGTGGAGAACTAGGGGGACATATCTACTTGTGGACTCATAGCCTCAGCTCGGGGTTGGTCTGCTGTTGATATTTGGAGTTTTAGTGTTGTTACGAGGAAAATTACTCTATGGCATGGGGTAAACCACAACAGACGGAAATGACTACAGAAGTCAACCTTAATCTCAAGTATGCTATATAAAAAAACATGCTAAGAAGAAAAGATAAAGATCCTACCTCGTCCATATGTTCGATGAAGTCCACTATTGAGCACTTGAATGAGATCTATATACCTACAATCTGTCCTCAACAACCAAGGTATGCAGGTATATGGTGATAATATATAAAGTTATCACATATAATAACATAATCCATCAATATTCATAACAAATATGCCCATGGAATAACAATTCAAATATTTGAATACATTAATTGGACGAGAAAAGAGCATTTCTATTGAAATGTAATCAACAAAAGTTTATGAATGACAAACTTATGTGTCGATGCGTTCAAAACCGAGAAACTAAGTCCCTTCCAGCTGGGCCTCCACCACTTCAATCCTCCACCAAAGGCAAGCTCATATAAGAGAGACAATGAGGTTCTCCATCAAATAGGGAAGAGATTTGGGGCTGAACAATTTGTTCATACTTAAAAGGACAAAGGGATGCAGACTCAATATGAAGTGAATAATTTCTCCAGAGTAACTTTTCTCTCAAAGTTGAATTCTTTCTCCTTTTTTCTCCACATCTTGGATATGGACCATTTATATCCTTCAAATGGAACTGAAGGGCCGATTCAGAGCATTTCCAATATATGGAAGGTCAAGGATCATGGATCCTGTTGGGGTCCTATAATTATAGGCAACTCGATTCTTCGACTGTTGATTTGGTGTTTCTCTCATGATGACAAAGTCTGGCTCGGTTGATCCCGTTTTCTTCCCTCCATTCTTTTGCTTGATTCCATCACCTTTTGGACATCCTTCATCTACTGCTATGTCCTCACCCCCTTGTCCTTTGTCCAGTCAACTACACCCCTTCGCCAATCTTACCCCTCCATAAATAAACAGACTTAGGATAAAACGTTAGATTAATAGTCATGATTAAACCTGTTAATAATAATAAATTAATTATTAATTAATTAACAATTGAGTTAGCATGTTAGTAATTAATCGATTGTTAATTAATTAAGTTAATATTAATACCTAATTTATTAGTTAGGTTAGAATTTAATTAATTTAAATTAAATTAAAAAACAATATAAAACATATAAAACATATTAAAACATAAAAATAAAATATAATAAAACATATTATATAATAAACAAAAAGTAAAAAAACAAAATATAAAAAAAAAACAAAACAAAACATATCAAAATACATAAACATAAACAAAGCACGTAATAAAACAAAAACATAACAAATATTAAAAAAAATTATATAACAAAATTAAAAAACTAAAAAAGAATACTATACTAAGTCTACCCCCCACCCAAAACTCAATGCATAGTTATACACCTCACGTCCCATCCCATCCGCATCAAATGTTTTAAAATTAATCAAACGGCCCATAAAAATTTCGGACCCCCCTCACCATCCGGACTTTAATGAGAGGGGGGGGGTCCGGGATAATGGTTTTCCAAATACTTCCCCCATCCACGTGTCATATTATGATTCCATCAGAACCCCCCCCCCCCAAAACCGCTTACCACCTCGGGGGAGGGGTCCGGAATACCGCTTTCCATGAAAAAAACCACTTTTTTCATTTTTTTGCCATTTTTGCCTGTTTCACCACGTTCTCTTTTAAAATGGTTTCTGGGCAAACGAAGATGGATTTTAAAAATCCAAGAGAGGTTGTTTCTCAGCACGGGCTGAAGAACAAAAACCTCTCTCAGTTTTTGCAATGGAGCTATGAGAGGAGAGCATTGAAGCTGTCTTTCAGCCTCTTTTTTCGCATTTTCGGTTTATTTGTTACAGTCCCGATCTTGCAAGACCTGTTACGACCAGCTGAAGGTTAATTTGGTGAAACCGAAGGAGGGTTTTGTTCAAAACATGCCCATATACAATAAACTCCTTCATGTTTTTCCCAGGTGTCATCATTGAAGAGAAACACACGTCTGTTCGGACCCCTTTTTCGCAGAAAACCGGTCCAATTTTCATGGCGGACAGTTCCAGAATTTGAGGGATTCGTGGCTATTTTTGGCCGAGGTGATTAAACCGACTTCTGAAACTTGTTGGGGGATATACCCTATTTATTTGAGAGGATTTTAATGTAAAAGGGTTCGACCTGTGAGGTTCCTTGCTAGACTATGGGCTGTGTTTGGCCAGAGAACATTTTCTGTAATATTTAGATGATCAATCAGAAATGGGCATGCTTTTTCTACAGGATTCTTGTGCGGATGTATTGGTGGTGTTTCTTTCCCTGTTAAGTAATTTTCCTGTCATTTATCTCTTGTTTTCAAGTCTTATTGTCAGAAGATAACAAACAGAGCAGAATTTATTAGCAAATACTCTGCATCTGTCCTTTTGATAATCTTTCTGTTATTCATCTAAAGAGCTCAGTTAAGGAATCTTAGCTGCTCCTTTGCTTGTCTTTTTACTCCCCTATTTCTTCTTCAAATCAACACCATCAAAACTTAATTCAATCCAACATTTTCGCTACCTTTCCCTTTGTAAGAAGTTTGTCAAGATTTGAGAGTGAATCACACTTTTAAGCGCAGACCCCATTTGCCTAATGGCCCTCCTTGCTGTTCCAAAACAACCATTTAAAAACCCCAACCCCACACTTTCATTGCTAGCCTGATATCTATTCTATGCCAAACCAATTTAAATCGGAAAGAGAGATCCCTCTCTGAGTCTTGGAGGGCTAGATCCAAGAGTCGAAGTGGTTTTGATGTTGCCTCTGTGACTGCCTCACAGCCTTGGGCAAATTACAGAGTGCTAACAGAATGGAGACTCCACTGGGGACTCTCCCCTTTAGTACACTTCAAAGATTTATATCTGATCACTGATGGTGGATAGTGGCCAGACACAAGAAGGCTGAGATCATTCACCTGGCGACTCCAATCAGCTCCAGACAGTGCCAACTCGAAGACTCCACTGGAGGAAGAACCTAAAGCATGGCCAAGCAGCCTAGAAAGACCAGGTACTCAAGCTTAAATTGCATTCAAGACATCTTTGGTTTCATCTGCAATTACTTTCTCTCTTATCATGATCCTGGTCTAGAGTATATTGTTGAAATTCAGGATGACCATTTTCAACCTGAAGAGCCTCCAGAGATTAAACCCCAAATTGTAGATTATGTACATGCTCATACACCTGTGCACATCCCAGATGCACCTATAGAAACCCTAGTGAGACATAAGCCTCCTGCTTTATCTCCTACTCTTGCTAAACCTCTGGATGGTTGTAAGCCTCTTTCTTCATCTCCTGTGCTTGCAAAAGTTCCAGACCGATACCAGCCTCTGGATTTGCCTCCCATTCTCCATGACCTCCCTGTCAATTACATCAATAATCTACCTAGGTTTGATGGAGAAAATGGGAAGATCACTGCTAAAAAGCATATTCAAAACCTTGAGGATTTCCTTGACCTTTATGAGGTTGAAGATGATGATGTCTGTATTAGGATGTTTGCCCTGTCTTTGCAAGTCAAGGTTAAAAATTGGTTTAGAAATCTACCATCTGCAACCATCATAAATTTTCATCAGTTCATGCAAGTTTTCTTAGATAGGTGGGTGATCATGGGAAATATTTTCCTCATCCTAGAAGAATATGACCACTTGAAAAGAAAACCCGGAGAGACAATACATCAGTTTTCATCCATATTCAATGAGGTGTATCATTCAATACCTGTGGATGTAAGGCCACCTCCTAGTTTAGCCAAATTGCATTTCCAAGATGCCTTCGATCCTGAGATGGCATTCCAATTAAGAGAAAGGAACACCGCAAGCCTTGAAGAAATGCAGAACATTTCAATTGATGTGGAGACCAACTTGTTGATCAAAAGGTCAAAGTTAAAGGACAAAGAAAGGGAGCAGCTGAAGTCATCAGAAGATAAACTGGAGGTTTTGGCCAGTGCCATGGAAGAGATGATGCAGAGAATCAATAGGAAAGATGAGCTTGCTGCCCAAAGACACCATGTTCCAATGATTTCAGAGAAAGAAAAGGTCATTGTTCTCAAACATTTTGTTGTTCATCCTTGGTACCATGGTTTGGATAATGATTCTTTCATGTATTCAATTCAAAACATAGTCAAAGATGATGCTCCATCTCAACTTGCAGAAGAACAACCAACTGATATGATGTGCATGTTTGACGACATTCCTTACTTGGATTATCCACCCAAGTGTGATCAGTATGATGATGACCATGAGGCTAAAACAGATGTGGATTGTTCAGAGAAATCAACAGCATGTCATTGGTAGGAATAAGATCAGTTACAACTCAGATATGACAATCAATCTTCACATGGAAATTATGACAGCAAGGATCAATGTGCAGAAAATCTCAGAGTAAGTGAAGACACTTTTCCCTTATGTTTCTCATCTTTTCAATTTCTGAAAAGAAACTCTATGCCAGTTGTAAATAGTGAAGACATAAATTCCTCTTATCAATCAATTGATGATGCCATTAAGGATATGGAGGCTATTCTAAACCCAAAATCGCAGCACTTTCCCTACTTTGATTTTCAGATTTCTGATGAAAGATTAAAGCCTAAAAGAGATAATGAGCTGATCCATTGTGATTCATTGCTACTGTGTCCTTTTTCTGTTCAAATTGCAAGAGGGAATCTTGGTCGAATTTCGGTTGAAAATCACAGTGTCAACCATGAAGTACCAGGAGGGCCAATATCACCACCATCCAAAACATTTTATGACCCTATAACGGATATTGTGGATGATGTGTGTTTTCAAAGTTTGGTTTCATTTACTCCAAATGAATTAAAACATTGTTATGATATGGATATGTTCAAATAGTCTACCCCACTGACTGGTGTAGCAGAGGCATCATTTCACAAACCATCAGAGCATCCACAGTCATATAAAGAAGTGTTGAAAGACACATAAAGCATAGGTGAAAAATCGAGTCTTGATGCTGAGCTGTTTGAAGTTGAAAATCAAAAGATGGGCCAAACCTATATTGATCCTGTAAATACATATATGGAGAAATTTTTTAATACATGATATTTTTCCATTTCCAGTGTTTTTCCTATTGTTCGGGTTTATCA
>JASDQU010010051.1:157060-187868 GCA_032191745.1 Picea mariana | reverse complement strand
CTTGTCTCAAGGGGAGGGGCATGTTAAGCCCTAATATTGGCTCATTACCCCTTAATTGGGGCATATTATATTAGTAATGTTATTTTATTTATGTCAGCTTTAGGCCATTAGTTGTAATTATACCTCCTAGTCTCCTATATATACCAAGGAGACATTTTCATTTTGAATCATCTTGAACTTGAACATTTAAGTGGGGTAAGAGGAGGTTTCCCCCTCGAAGAGGCTTATTATCTGAAATTATCTCTTTTTCAAGGCGTTGAGTACTTTTTCTGAGGTTTTTCTATGCTATATTGATATTTGGTTCTTAACAAAGACATAGTGACTCCAGGAAAGAATGTAGAAGGATCAAGAAATAGAAAAGCTGCAGAGAAGGAACAATTGTTTGATCCAAGGAGAGAGAGGCATACTTTTGAAGAGGCAAGGAAAATATTTGTAGAAGGACAAGCTTCTTCATCTAAGGAACAACCATAAGTGAGGGAATGTGGAATGCCTCTAGAATTCGATCAGTTTGCCTCGCTCGGAGAAGAAAAAGAGGCAAGCAAGCTTATGTATTTATTATATACTTGCATTACTTTGATTAAGGATGAAAGAGTTGTGCATGAAATACAACACTTGATCAAAAAGTATGAGATAGGAAGGCTCAATCCTCTGTTGAATAAAGCAGTACATCATGTATCTAGAAAGAGAAGGAAAAACAATGAATTACACCTCAGTGCTCAGATTGGAGACTATGATGTGGACTATGTGGTCCTCGACTTGGGATCATAGTCAATGTTATGACGAAGTAGACCTGGGCAGTGATGGGAAAACCTAAGTTGATTTAGTCTCCTATCAGGCTCAGGATGGCTAATCAGTAGGAAATAATCCCCTTTGGAAGACTGGAGCATGTCCCTGTGGACATCGATGGGGTAAGGATGTTTGTCGACTTCAAAGCGATTGAGATAGTTGATTATAATTATCCTTATCCCGCGCTGTTAGGAATTGATTGGGATTTCAACAACTCGATTTTTTTTGACCTAATGAAAATAAGAATGACATTTGAAGGTGATGGCCTTAGGGTCATTACACCTCTTGATCCCGATGAAGGTCACAGATACACATAACCTATCAGAGAAGAAGACTGCGCTTATGAACTAGAGAATATATATAAATTGACAAAAAGACAACATGATTACATTAATCCTACGACATATGGAAATTTAAGCTGGCGAAGTGAAAGTTCATGCTCATTGGATTCAGAAGAAGCATTGGAGAACTAGAAAACAAAATGTATGAAGTTTCTGCGCGGAGGTGTGCCATATTGACATGGGAAGTTCGCTGGATTGGCACATAAATAAGTAATATTCCCACATTTGATGGTTTAAATCATTTAGAAACATTCTTATTGGAATTTGAATAAATTGTACCAGTACAACAAAGGATGTTGGAACTAGATGGGGCATTGAAATCCACACCAACTAGATGGTGGAGAGAACATAAGAGGAATATCGCGGAGTGGACACAATGTCACATCTTATTGACAATGTGATTTTCAGAACAAGTAGAAGGATGTGAAGTTCATTACATAGGCTAGAGTTGTCCTAAGGATCACATGCGAAGTTGCGAGGAGGCTTGGGGAAACATTCCTAAAGAACAATGGGTGCATAAGTTCATTAACACTTTGGATACTACACCCATCAACTGGTATCTTCAAGCATAACTGCGCCTCACCACTTCAAATTGGTATGGTATGACTCAGAACTTTATAGCTACATTTTTATTTGAAAGTCAGTACCCCACAATAGATTAGGATTTACAAGTTGTAAGACATAATGTCTTTGAGGAGGCACCTAACCTACCTTTGGAGCAAGAAGAAGATGAATGGATTGCACCTCTTCAAAAATTACATGGTTGTTACAATATCAATGCTGATGAAGATGATGATCCTAGGAATGTGAACATCATAGAAACTGAAGGACAAAGAGACATACAAGGGCCATGGATTGAACTACCTTTCGTTGGACAACCAATTAAAATCAAGAAAGTTATTATTGGAACAGAGTAAGAGCCTAAGTTGGCCAATGCTGGATATTATTGGGATGATGCCACTATTGATAAGATTACATAATTACTGGATGAATATTAGGACTTGTTTCCAACCAAGTTCACAAACATGAATGGAATTAAAGGGCCCATGGGAGAAATGGAGATCCCTTTGAAACTAGATGCAAGGCCAGTCAAGCAGAGACCCTACAGGCTAAATCCAAAGTATAAGCAGAAAGTTAGGATTGAATTAAAAAGAATGTTGGAAGCAGGAATCATGGAACCCGTTGAAGAATCAGAATGGATTAGCCCTATGGTGGTCCATGATAAGAAGTCAGGAAAAAATAGAATTTGTGTAGATTTAAGGAAACTAAATGATGCATGTTTACATGATCCATTCCCTACACCGTTTACTGATGAAGTGCTAGATAATGTAGGAGGACATGAATTCTACTCATTCACAGATGGATTTTCAAGTTATCATCAGATCATAATTTCTAAGGAAGATCGACATAAGACCACATTTGCAACAGAATGGGGTACTTTCCAGTACACTGTGATGCCTTTCAGATTGAAGAATGCACCAACCATCTTTTCCAGGGTGGTGGTCGAAGCATTCAAGGAATTTCTACATAAATTTTTAGAAGCATATTTTGATGATTGGACTATTTTTAGCTTATTGAAAAATCATATTGAATGTTTGAGACTAATGTTGGATAAGTGCAAAAAATGTCAAATTTCCCTGAACCTGAAGAAGTGCATCTTCCTTTCAAATTTTGGAGTATTACTGGAACACATTGTATGTAATCAAGGGATATTGGTAGATCCTTCCAATATTTCCATCATCGTTGATCTACCTCCCCCTACTTCGGTTAGACAGCTGCGCACTGCGCTGGGACATATTGGATACTAATTTTTTTTTATCAAGGGATATGCATAGATAACAACACCCATGGAAATTATTTTAAAGAAATATCGTCAGTTTCAATGGTCAAAGGAATGCCAAAAGAGCTTCGACACACTAAAGCAGAAAATGATCACTGTGCTAATATTGGTTTTCCCAGATTGGAGTAAGGAGTTCAATGTTCATGTTGATGCTTCGTCCATTGCACTAGGATCAATTTTAGCATAGTCAGGTTCAGAAGACATTGACCACCCTATAGCCTTTGCTAGCAGGAATATTTCTACAGCTGAGAGGAACTACACTACGGCTAAAAGAGAAGGCTTGGCAGAAATTTAGACACCATTTGCTGGAACAAAATTTCAAGATGTTCACTTATCACTCTGCATTGAAATACTTAGTCAACAAGCCAGTGTTGGGGGGAAGAATATGAAGATGGCTACTTCTATTCCAGTAATATGATTTTGAGATTATGGTCAAGCCAGGGAGAATGAACAAGGGACCTGACCACTTGTCCAGGTTAGAACATGGAGAGGAACCTACCGGTTTGGAGGATACACTACCAGATGCACAACTGCTGGCCATCAGAAAATTTGATGATCACTTCACCAAGATAGTTCAGTTCCTGTCCACAAGAATGTCACCTCACGAATACACAATCATTCATAAGAAACAACTGGTAGTCCACGCATCCGAATTTCAACTTATAGCTAGACAATTGTATAAAATGGGACCCGATGAGATCTTGAGGAGATGTGTTATGGAGGCAGAAAGGCCACTGATTCTGACAGAAGCACATGAAGGCATCACAAGAGGACACTATGTAGGGAAAGAAACAACACAAAAGGTTCTCAGAGCTGGCCTATGGTGTCCTACTTTACATAAAGATGCTAAAGAATACTACAAAGCCTGCGATGCATGCCAAAGAGTGTGGAAATCTTCCAGAAGAGATGCTATGCCTTTAGCACCTAAGATAAATTTATAGGCATTTGAGAAATGGGCCATTGATTTTGTGGGACCTATTAACACACCAGGAAGGCGCATAAGAGCTAGATATATTATCACTGCGAAGAAGTATTTGACCAGATGGGTAGAAGCAAGAGCAGTTAAGGACTGTAGTGAAACTACAGTTGCGCTATTCATATTTGATGATACCATAACCAGATTTAGATGCCCAAAGATCCTTATGAGTGATCAAGGCACACATTTAATTAACAAAACTATTGAAGCCTTGACTCAAGAATTTGAAGTTCACCATTAGAAGAGTACTCCATACCACCCACATGCGAATGGTACAATCGAAGCCTTCAATAAGATCTTGGAGACAACACTGACTAAGATTTGTAGTGTTAATAGAGATGATTGGGATTTAAGATTCCAGTAGTATTATGGGCCTACAGAACTACTTGCAAGAAGTTAACAACACAGACCCCATTTAAGTTGGTATATGGCTTGGAAGCAGTGGCACCTATGGAATACTTGGTTCCTAGTTTAAGAACCACAAAATTTATAGGTATGGATGACACAAACGTTGTTCAAGATAGGATTGCGCAGTTACTGAAACTAGAAGAAGATAGGTTTATTGCAGGATTCCATCAATAGATACATAAAGAAAGAGAAAAGGCTTATCATGACAAACACATCAGGAGAAAAGCATTTAAGCAGGGAGATTTGGTATTGTTATATGACAACAAGTTCATGAAGCATCCAGGGAAGTTCAAGACACATTGGCTAGGACCATATGAAGTTTCCTATGTTACAGAAGGAGGAGTTGCACAGTTGAAGACCCTTAATGGATAATGGAAAGAAGGTTTGGTAAATGGGAGTCGATTGAAATTGTATTATGAAAACCAGCTACCTCGCAACTCTCAGTGAAAGTACAAAGAAGAAGGTTCTAGGTACCAGGTGCAGATGAAATTGGGTACCAGACATAGAAAAGATAGTCTATACAAGGAAGGGATGGACCGAGCAAAATGCATAGGCTGTTTCATGTAGTCTGAAGTCAAAGTAAAACAAAAGATTCAATCTTGCAGTGACTCGAGACGAGTCACATGTGAGTGTTGGGGGCCTATTGGCCCTTGGATATGAAAGGAAGAGAATATTAAGGAATAAAGGTGAAGTCCTAACTGCACGAATGACACATAAACCAAGGAAGGGTTGAAGTGGGAAAATAAGCAGAAAAGAAGGAGAAAAAGAAGGAAAATCTAGTTGTTGGAAGAGAAGATCGAGGAATACAAAGAAATAAGAAATATGGATTGTGGAAAACTCAGCAAGAGGAAGAAGACATCAACGAGTTCTTTGGATAACCTTGTGGAAAAGAAGGAAGAACAGGCTGGTGAAGCCCTTAAAGCACGGGTTGTGTGGGACCTAGGGTTTTGACACCTAGACTTTGTTATGTAATGTATAAATAAAGTTCTAGAAGACCTGGGAGGGTTGGTTTTGAGAGAGTTCTAGGTGGGTTTGTTGATACTATGGTTTTTGTTGTTCATCGCTGAGTATTGTTTTAGAGAACAGTGTTGAGGCTGTATTGTAAGATCTTTAGTTGGGTGCGAAGATCAACCCTGTAGTTGGGTGCGCAGGGAGGGATGAGAGAAAGATAGATAGATCTGCAAGCTAAGTGCACAGATAGAACTGTATGTTTTCATATAATATATCAAGAAACACAGTTCTATGGACATAGTCCTAGGGATAGGGTGAATGTTGTGGTGGGAAATCCCCCTATGGACTAGCAAATAGGGTTATATTATGCATGCATATATGACCAAAAGAAACCTACTTTCTACCTTCGTCCTCGAACTTAATCCCCATTTCTTTTTAGCAAATACATGGTTATACCAACATACCTTTTTTCGGATGTTTGATGTAGATCCTTCTTCATGCTTGATCGCTTGCTAGCAACTCTCCTCCCAAGGCTTACCTGCATACAAAACAAGCAACAAACTACACATGCATTTTACCTACAGACTAATGGGTTATAGATTCAAACATATATTTACTGAACTATGAAGAACTCATATAGTGGGACGAGAAAATAATTTCTTTATTATTAACTTTAATGAATCAACTTACAATGTCAAGACCAACCACTGCTCCTCGAATCTTGATCCTGGGCTCCTCTTCAAATGTCCTCCAACTTATTTTCTTTGTATCTCTCTTTGCACAAGGATGGCTAAAGGGTTGGGACAATGGGAATATGCAATTGGGCAGAGTTTCTTTACTCTTATTCTCCTCCTCCAAATAGGACCCCTAGCCCTTCTTTTATAGGCTAGAAGAAGCTAGGTATTTGGATGAACCCTCAGCCATGCATGGCCAGGACTTTCAGTTAATTCACCCAAAGATGTGTGTTCCATCGACAACTTTCCTTTTTTTGTGCTTTTGTCGGTCCACGTGGGCTGTTTTAGGTCAGCTAGCGTGTATACCCGTGCAGTAATGGAGTAGGGAGTGTGGACCCTTATAAAATAGGTTTTTTAAAGAGTTGTTCAACAATGCTTTGGCAAAGAAGGGATCTGATATGGCCTGATGCCAGGTAAGCATGTATGGTGAAAATTAGGGTTATAACAGATGCCCCCTAATGTGTGAGGGAAGAAGAGCATCTGATGGACAAAATACATTACGAATCTTTATTGATGTGCCGAACAAGTGAGCCCAGGAACCAGGAATCGGGAGGCGCTGTCTGCAAAATAACAAATGTCTCATCGAGGTAGGCATACCCATGCTTGGGATAAAATAGAATCATGGCTACCAATCAAATACACTGTAGATCCATGTCAAATAACTATATAAAGTGTAGTTGTGAAAAATACACAGTGGAGCTACATCTCGAAATCAAAAAGATATACATATAGAGTATCTATCTTCTAGAAGCTGATACGACCTGATGGCTGGAGATGAAATCTTCAGAGCTTGAAAAAAAACTTCAAAATCTTCAAAACTCAAGGTAGGAGTGTAATATGAGTGTATGACTTCACTACCCATAGGTCTTCGACGACTCGTCGGTCATGGACTAGATAATCTTGATGATCAGACTGAAGGCTTCATTGATTTCAAACAAGGACTTGATTGGACATTCAGGATGGTTGGGTATGAGGGCAAGAGACAAATTGCAGAGGGGCTGACTCAGGCTTGGTAGAAACTTCCCTTGGACAACAACATGACAAATAATGAGACTTAGGCAACATGGCATTAATCATAAGTTTACGAAGTAGGAGGCAACACAAACTCTCCATATGTTTGGAAGGATAACCAAATGGAGGAGGACACAACTCTATGTAGCGAGAACAACTTCCTAAGGTTGTATTATATCCCATAGTTTGATGAACAAACAGAAAGATGTGCTTTATCCAAGGGCGACTCATTATGCTGCCAATAGAGAAAATACTTTTCCCTTCCTCTTTTTGGGTATATTTGTTTTTTGTTTTTTTTCAATAATTTTGGAAAAAAGAATAAAGGAATGTTATGTTACAATGGAGGAATGAGTGTTACAAACATACAAGTTCAAGGCGCAAGGACAAGACTGATGTTCAGAATAATGATACTCGGGAAAAATCCTCCGGGGGCCAAGGGTGTTAAGACGCAGAAGCAAACTGCTACAAGGCTGGCGTATAAGGTATGCAAACGCGGTTAACAAAACACACAATGGTAATGTCCTTCGATGTAAGTTTAACGAGCCTAGAGAAGGTAAGCTCGGTGGGTTTTCATATTTAGAGAGTCTGAAAAAACATAAAAGGAGACTCCATTGGGGTACCTTTTTCGAAGATAGTCTAGTCGGTTTGAAAAAGGGGTAAACTAGTACCGACAAGACGTCTAATCAAAACCATTTTAACGAGTGTGATAAGGACAAGATCACTCGACCATTTTTTCATTTTTAAGGAGTCTGAAAAAAGCTTAACTATGGACTCTGTCAGGAAGTTCTTCTAGACCAGTTTAACTAGTGTGAAAGAATAAGGTCACTCGACGATCTTTTCAATTTTAGGGAGTCTGAAAAGAGCTTAACTATGGACTCTGTGGGGGTTTCTTTTTCGTAAGTTTAGTCCCTCAGGCTCGAAAAAGGGATAAAATTATACCTGAGAGTACTCTTCTAAAAAATGAAAGTTCCATAGAGTATACCTTTGTTCGTACAGTTGACCGTCTGGACCGAAAAAGGGGTAAACTACCGACAGACAGATGTGACTTCAAATTTTAGTTTAACGAGCGTGAAAGTCCACAAGATCACTTGGCAATATTTTCATGTTTAGAGGGTCTAAAAAGGGCTTAAAAGAAGACCCGTTATATATTTTGGGAGTCCTGAGGGTGAGGTCAAGAGCAAAAAGGAATTGTGCAAATGAGGCTCAAACTCATAATTAGGAAAAACTACAAGGACTCCCAAGCCTATGGTGATTAAAGACAACATAGATACCATAATGCAACCAGGATCTACCTAGGGCATCCATGTTCCGGTAAGCTCTACCACCAAGTCATCACACTTCTAAAGCAGCTATGATGGTTCCATGTCACAACCTAATGGGATCGATCCTATGGCAAAGGAAAAAGACAATGAGATACAAAAGTCAGGGTAGAAACTTAACCTATATGCTCAAGTTGATCCTCGAAAAAAGTTTTTCACGGACCATCGAAAATTACCCAAAACTCCAAAAAACTATCCCAATACCCGATCATATCCCTCCCATGCAACTCCTAAATCAATCTAAATGGTTTTTGGTATAAAGAAAATGATAAGGGAGGCCAAAAAAGTGACAAAAAGAGGCCAAAAAGTCCATAAATAGAAGCTGGCAGCTCATTATCACCATTGCTGATTTGGAAATTGACTGTGGAGCCAAAAGACCCCCTTTGATAAAAGTGGTGATTCCGGGAGCTACAGTGTATGAAACGAACTTCTGTTTGGACCAACTAAGTACAAACTCTCTTAACTTGCATTTTAAGTCTTTATTTTTGCATTGAGTTTCATTTTTTAGGGGGGTGTCGACCTTTAAAAGGTTGGCCCTAGGTCCACGCGGGCTGTATCAGGACAGGCCGCGTGTACATTTAGGTAGAGTAAACTCTGCACGCGACTGTCACCATTACAACATGCGTGGACCACCTTATTGAATGAAAAAGGCTTAAAAAGAAAGGGTTAACCCTCCTGAACCTTGGTGTTTTGCAGGATGTATGTCCACTGGAGTGAAAGAGAGCATGAAGAGGTTAGTGAGTTGGTCGGGGAAAGCCCCCATGCTGTGGCTACTTTGATGCAATGTGTGTTACTCAAGTTTTTCCTATGTCCTTTTATGCAGGCACAACCGAGGCTACTGAATGCCTTGGTTGACTACTGGCATTCGGATGCAGAGGCATTCATGTTAGAGGGGCATTCACTGGTACCCACGACCGAGGACATTTACTTTTTGACTGGACTCTCCAGGAGAGGGGAATCAATCAACTTCTAGACTTTTCCTTCGGGGCCACATAACATAGAGGAATTGATAGGTATATACTGTGCAGATGATACAGACCGCTCGAGCATGCAGGTGCCCATAAGCAAGATCACTAACTTATTGCTACAGGTGATAGTATTGCTTATTGGGTGAATTACTGGTTCTCTGGCTCTACATCAGGCGTCCCGTGCACAGATGAATTGTGTAGTCTAGTGATTAAATGCATAAATTTTTGATTGGAGTACCACATAGCTTGAGTGTATGAAAAGGCAGTTGATAGATTGTCGTTTGCGGACACATAGGAACTTCGGGTTCGGGACCATTCTGTGTTCGTTATTTTTTGAGAGAGTTTCGAGTTTTAGTCCTCGAGTAGTGGTATGAGGACATCATGCCTCTCTTCCTGCTGTGTGTAGATGGGTAGTATTACTGCTGCAACAGGGTGGCGGAAGGACCAATGAGTCCTTCGATGATGACTTCTTCACGTGGTTGTCACGACAGATATCGGTTATAGAGGATTACCCCTATGCCGGGATTGATTTCTCGAGAGACCCTAAGATACCAGTACCTCCTGGTGAGGAGAGAGGGGAGATGGGTAAGTCTCCACCTTTGTAGTTTTTTTTTGTTAAACATATGTAATTTTTATGTTGTTTTTGTTATATATATCATTTTTTTTTGTTATACCATAGCATTTGATAGATATGTGTTCGTTGTGTGCAGATGTGGGACCAGTGCGACCTGCTGACTATGTGAGGAACAGGCGTCGTCCTCGGCCAGGGGCCGCACCTGCCGCTGCAGAGGGACCAACAATAGCAGTAGATCTTCCAGCCAGGGAGGCTAAGAGGGTATTGAGATGAGTCGAGCAAAACTTTAGTGTGCTCACTCGCACGGTCCTGATGGCAGAGATTGAGGACCTGCCACCATCTATGCAACCTCATGTAGTGGGGGCACCATAGACGTGGGTTTGGTTGTTTCAGCATTTAGCCAACGCTGTGGATCAGTATAACAGGGTCCATAGGCCCTGACTTTAGCTAGACATCTATACGTGCCACAAGCACTACTTGTATATATTTTTTGAGGGCATAAGCCCTGTGACTCATTATTGGTCATATTTTTGAGGCGCTTGTGTCCATCTATGTACTCTGGTTACGTTATGATATTATATATGGTTTTTTTTTCTTTTGTGTCTTATGGATCATGTGTGCAAAAAATGTATTTACATGTTTATGTGAATGTTCTTTCATATGTGTGCAAGATGCCAATCTAAAATTTGATTAGCTAGAGTATCTATAACTTGGTTTAATCTCCTAGGAACATGAAAATATGTAATATAATCAAAGTTTCATTCTAAGAGATGTACCCTAAGGAATCGTTGGTGTAAAGTTGGATCATGAACCCGGTATACTCTGTTTAACTAAGACACAACCAGCTGAGCATCGAGATAGACCCAGAGATGAGAGATACCAAATGACAAAGTGTCATGAAGCAACTCAATAACTGCACTATACTCAGTGACATTGTTGGTGGTGTCACCTAAGCATATACCTCCGGAAGATAATAACTGGCCTTGAGGTGTAAAGATTACCCAAGCTGCGGAGGCAAGCCTCTGAGTGTGCCAACTAGCACCATCTGCATACCCAACGAACACCTCAGAATCACTTGACATCTGCCACAATGACGAAAGATAACATCAACGACACGTCCATAACACTAAAAGAAACTGGAAAGTAATAGTACAAAGACTATACATATGTTACAAAAATTTACCCACAGTGACCTGCCTATGAGTAATACTTCTTGAGGTAGAGCCCATTTCTAGGCTCTGCTAAAGCATTCCCTTCAAATTCAACCAGACGATAAGCACCCTTTTTTAAAACCTCTTTTATGATGAAAGGTCCGAACCACATGGATTTGAATTTTCCTGCCCCCAGGGGGTCCTTATCTTGGTCATAGACCAGGACAAGGTCGCCTTGAAAGAAAATCCGAGGATGAATGGACCTATCATACTGACACTTGACCTTATGTTTGTGAGCCTCATTGGCCAGGGCCACAACACGACGCTGTTCAAGGTATACTAACCATTATTCAAGTGGAGAAGTGTCTGGCAATAATTGTACTGCCAACTTTAGAGATGGGATCTGACATTCGATAGGCAAGACTGCCTCCAGCCCGTAAATGAGTTGGAAAGGTGAGAAACCAGTTGCAGTCTTAAAATATGTTTGGTAAGCCCATAATGCTGAGTATAACATCAAATGCCAATTTGACTTGGCTGAGTTGATCGTTCACTGTAGAATGGTTTTAAGAATTTTGTTCACAACTTCCACCTGACCATTTGCTTGGGGGTAGTAGGGTGATGAATGTTCCTGCCATAACCCAAGCTTTGACATCAACTTGGTCATCATCTGGTTCTGAAAGTGACTTCCATGGTCAGTGACAATCTCCCTTGGGACGCCGAACCTTGCTATTATTTGGTTGAATAAAAAGAGAGCTGCAGTCTCTCCATCATCTTTAAATGTTGGCATAGCCTCAAACCACTTCGTGAAGTAGTCTACATCTACGATGATATAGCGGTGCCCCCTTGCTGAAGGAGGGTTGCATGTAGTGTAATCAATCCCCCACTTGGTGAAGGGACCAACTGTGATGACAGGAAACATGGGAGTGGGATGTGCCCTCATCTTCCGAGAGAAGATTTGGCACGGATGGCACTTCTTGACCGATTCGATACAATCTTTGATAAGTGTCGGCCAGAAGTAACCTGCTCGTAGAATCTTTTGGTTTGTTTCCAACCCAGAAAAATGACCGCCACAAGCTCCGGTATGGAAATCATTAAGAACGATAACTACTTCGTTGTGAGTAAGACATCGACATAGGATGCAATATACATCTCTCTGATACAATGTATCATCGAGTATGAGATAATTCTTAGCCTGATGGCGTATGCGTCGAAACTCATTGTGAGAAGCAGTGGTGGGGCACTTCAAAGTCTGGAGATAGATTAGGATATCTCCATACCAGGAATCCAAAGAGGTGATCAAAAACATATCTCCTCTGATAGTCGACTCTTCAGGCACAAGATCACCAGACTCAACCAGAAGTTCTGAAATAAGTTTTGTGAAGACCGGTGACTTTTTGTATTTCACTGAAACGAAATCTAAGTCAAACTCCTAGAGGATGACTATCCATATACTGATCTTTTTTCCTATTACCCATCATGTCAACATGTACTGAAATGGATTCATGAGAATAATGATGGTGGTCTTATGAAACAGAACATAATGATGGAACCGTTGAACATCATGGACTGCTGCCAACACAAGTTTTTCGATATGAGAATAATTGAGTTCCGGTCCTACGAGGCCTCAACTCAGATAATAGATAACATATTCTGAGAACAAGTCATCTTCCTGAACTAAGACCATGCCAATGGTTGATTCCGCTGCAGCCAGATATAATAAGAAATCCTTGTTATAGTTAGGTGGCCGGAGTAGAGGGATAGTTGTGAGTGCATGTTTCAATGCGGCGAAAGAGCATTGAGCAACATCGTCCCAATAAAAGGGAACACCGTTTTTAAGTAAGTGCATAAATCCCTTGGTGATCTCGGCATAGTTAGCGATAAAACGTCTTAGAAAATTTGCCTTTCCCTGGAGACTCTAAAGTTGAAGAATTGTGCGTGTGGGGGGAAACTGAATTATTGCCTCAACCTTGAGAGGATTGACCATGATCCCTATTTTTGACACTATGAAACCTAACAATCGTCCTGATGTTACGAAAAAGATGCACTTGTTTGGGTTCAAGCGAATCTGGAAGTGGCGACAACGCTCAAAGATAAGTTGAAGGTGTGTGGGATGATCTGTTCTCTTGCGAGATCGAGATGCTAAATCATCTAAATAGGCCTTGACTATATGCTTGAGGTCATGGAAAGAAAAATACATGGCCCACTGAAAGGTGGCTCCAGCATTTTTGAGACCAAAAGGCATCTTATGATATGTGAATGTAGCCCATAGACAGATGAATGCCATTTTGTGATGGTCTTCGGTTTTGATTTGTATTTGGTTATATCTCGAAAAACCATCCATGAAAGAAAAGGCCATGCAACCTACACATTCATCAATTATCTGGCCGATGAATGGTGTGGGAAAATTATCTTTGGGACAGGCCTTGTTCAAATCATGGAAGTCCATACATACACAAATTGTGCCTTGTTTTTTATTGACCGGCACGGGGTTTGACACCCATTGGGTCAAATGGATAGGGTAGATAAAACCGACTTTTAGCAGTTTCTCAACCTCAACCTTAATGGTTGCTGCTTTCTTGGGGTTAACTAGATGAAGCTTCTGCGAGATAGGCTTAGCATCTGGATATGTTGTGATTTCATGTTCAACTATTTTTGGATTGATGCCTAGCATTTCCTTGTAAGACCAAGAAAAAATGTTGCGGAATTATTTAAAAAGAGCTGTGTAGATTTGAATCTCTCCAGGGGAGCAGTCATCTCCAATGAAAACATTCTCCACAATGCCAAGGTTTTGAGAGATATTGATCGGTAAGGTTTCAGCGATAGTTTCCATATTACCCTCAGCATAAACCTCGTGTGTAGCTAAGGGATTAATGGGACAAGACCTATCTCCCGTCATAGTCAAGGTGAATTCTCCAGCTTTGATTCTGCTTAACGCTGGGAGGAAGTATGATCTGTGATGAAGATCTTCCCAGGGTTTGTCCGGACTAGTCATTGCCTCAATTATAGCTTCATCAGAGGGCAAGACTAAGTTTAATGAATCAGTGTGAGCGAGAGAACCCAGAGCCCAAATAGGATCTACAAGTGGATCAAACTCTTGTGCAGGAGTTGGATCAGTGTTGGCTGAAGCTTGCTGGACTAAAGAGTATGCTACTTCAACTGCGGACAAGGGCATGGACATGCCTGGGTGCCCTGTCCTATCCATCATGGCCGATGGGGAAGGAAGTATCCACGGATCATCAAAGTAATTCATGCAGAATGACAAAAATTGAAAAATCTCAACCTTATGGTGATTGGATATAAACTTGATATCGCCTTGAGGGGGTGGGTAATCGAAGGTACCCATCAAAGATGGGCACAAACCAACCCCTACATTGACTACACCTAGTTGAGGATTATCGATCATCGGGATCATGGATGCCCCCAATGAAGGGTCAGGTCTAGAGAAAGACAATTGATAGATGGTCACTATCTGACCCTCATGTGGAAACAACAAGACCTGAAAAATTGTAGCAACCACAACTTGCATGTCATAAGTCCAACTCCTTCCTAACAAGAGGTTATAGTTGAGGGGAGCATCGAATACCTCTACCTCGACACACACGGTCTTCCCTCCTAACTGCACGGGGAAAGAAGGAATGATACCATGTGGTTGGAATGAATGATTGTTGAAAGTAGTGAGGAGAGTAGGTGATAGAGACAAAATGGGTTGGCCAATGACCTTCCAACATGCCAATGACATAACGCATGTCGAGGCTCCCTCATTGACCACCGTGCAAAAAATATTCCGAGTAAAAGTTTTCATGGGATAAGCCACTACTATCTGAAACACTACGTGGTAAGGCAGACGAGGTTTTAGGTCAGTCGTATCCAACATGATTGTACCCATATTACAAGTCTCCATAGATCCTAACATGGTTAACAAGGCTTTCCTCTTTGAAGGGCAACTTTGGAGGACTTCTAAAGCGGACATCGCATAAGGGGTTTGTGATAAATCTTCCACCACAGAATAGTTCTNTCGTATCCAACATGATTGTACCCATATTACAAGTCTCCATAGATCCTAACATGGTTAACAAGGCTTTCCTCTTTGAAGGGCAACTTTGGAGGACTTCTAAAGCGAACATCGCATAAGGGGTTTGTGATAAATCTTCCACCACAGAATAGTTCTAGGCGGCCCTTGCGTTTGGGTTGTGAGAGGATTTTTTGAATGCACCTTTGGGGATGCATGTCATTGTTTCACCCAACGTCTTCTCAATCTGTAGAGGAAGAGATGGGAGTTCGACTTCTTTTCCCTTCTCAGAAGTTCTTGGTTTACTATAGTCATGCGCTCTAGTCGATATAAAAGCATCACCCTTCACCATATATACATTCGCGGATGTGGGGTTGGTTGAAGACGGAGAGGGTCCTTGGATGCCCCCTTCCATGCTTGCAAAGGCTTGAGTTAGATTTTTCCCACGTTGAAAAGGATTGGTTAACATAGTAGGCTGTTACTGCGCGATAAAATTTTGGGCGTCTGCAAGCCGAGGACATAGATGGGTTGGGTGGTCTTCCGCGCACAAGTTGCATGGATACCTCACCTTCCGTTTCTCAGTGTTGTCCCCACCAACATTATCGATAGGTTTTTTATCCCCCTTACCCTTCTTTCATTGTTTTTTCTTTCCTTGAGGCTGCTGGGTGGCCTTTGTATTAGTCGATTTCACTGTGTGTACATCCAACATTTTGGTAGGGGGAGCAACCAAAGCAATAGTTTGGCTGGTCGCTATGTGTTGTATAGAAAATTGTTGCAACTGATTCGTTAGTTGCTCAGTGGGCTTTGTTTGTGCTGAACCAACAATACCATCGGCATGTGGTCCAACTCTCTTTCTGGTTTTATCAAGTATTGAGCATGGTGCATCTGGCAAGATCTCGTATAATAAACTAGACTGAGAATAGATTAGCTCAAGTTGTTGAGCTCTCATGATGGTGTCCTCTTCGAAAAATACTCCTGACATTGCGATGTCTTTGGACAACTGTGGGACCAAAGACTTAAGAAACCACTCGAGTAGGAATGATGGTGGGACTGGTACCTTAATTAAACTCTTTCTACGTCTCCATTCTCAAATGTGATAAGAGATATGGTCTGCTTTAGTTTGTGAGAAATTGGCCAGCAATTCGGTGCCAGTGTCGTATCTCACAGGCAACTGGAAATGGTTTAGGAAAGCCATCGCTAGTTCACCGAAGGAAGAGTATCTTGAGCGGTCGATCTCAATGTACCATTTTGTGGCACTCCTAATGAGAGTACGTTGAAACAATTGCAACTATACAGAGTCATCTTTCAACAAGTTAGATGAGCACCAAAGATGGAAGGTAGTCACATGATCTCCTGGATCTTCATTAGGCTTGGCTTCGAACTTTGGGATGTCCGAAGGCAACTTCATTGGCAGAGGAGGCCAACGCGGATCATGATAGATAGGGTCATTCAACAACCTTGTCAAGTCTGGCAAATGCAAGGTTGCCAGGAAGAGTAGTTTGGGTTGTTGGTGATAACCTGGGAAAAAGGGGCCTGGAGTTTGACTGGCACCAGGTTGCCAGGAAAAGTTTGGCTGCTGGCCCGGATTTTGGTAGAAACCATGGCCATGGCCAGCATATGGATTTTTCATGTGGGGAGACATCAATGATATATTTTTGAAATATGACATAGATGGTTGGGCATGCATTACATTTGAAGGACTTTGGGAAGGATTGCTCCATGTCGGTCCCATGGGGATAGGCATAGTGCTTTGTCAGGGGTTCCATTGATTATGAAAATAATTACCCCAGATCGACATTCCTGACGAGGGAACTGATCCCTGCCAAGAATTCCAAGGCCCTACTGTGGAAGAAGTTTCTGGGTGTTCCCCCTGTGCAGGAATAGTACCCTGCATAGGAATAGGTTGTCCGAAACCGAGGTTTCCCCTAGTTGGTAAAGTAGCTGACGAGAAGGCATTGTTGCCAAACACACCGAACAAAGAAAACAGTGTCAAACCTACCGTCATATTATGCAAAGGTGGTCCTTGACTCCCCGATCCAAGTAAACTATGGTGTATAGGTTGCCCGATGGTTTGCTGAAGCGAGCCATCGAGTGAAGGGGACAAAGGAGGTATATGAACTCTCCTGTAAGGGAAAGTGTTAAAAGGAACATGAGTGCCCCCCATGTGTCCTTGTAGAGGAGCATTAGAGCTCCCTGACCCCAGACCTGAAGTCTGTGAAGTGGAGTAGGAAAGTACAGGACTTGTACCTGAACTAGAGATCCCGTATGAGAATGGAGGGCCTGTCGCACTTGGTGTGAAAGGGGTTGTGGCCGCTGCCAAAGACGGGATCAGACCACTGTGTGATGTAGAGGTGGTCGAGACCATGGTGGCTCAGACTGGTGACGGTGGGTTAGGAGGTAGAAACTCTCCTGTGGTGACAACCGTAGTGGGAATTGAAGAATTCCCAGAAGGAGTAACATCATTTGTTTCCATTGCTGTGTGCGACACTGTCTAGCACTCGTAAGGATGAATTGGTACGATGGTGGGTGCCAAAAGATCAGTGGTGGAGGTTTCAACCAGAACAAAATCTTGCGCTCCAAGGTCTAAAATGGTTGATTCCTCTAGATGTTGGCCGTGCACAATTTCTTGTGACCTGGTTGCTTCAAAACACCCTTGTTGGTCTAGCTTTCGCCTTAGTGGTGGCAGGGGTGGCTCTAGTGTAACCGGTGGTAGGCAAAGAAGCCTTCATGACCAGTAGATCTCGTGATCCTCCAATGTGTGAGAGGATCAAAGACACACTAGGGTAGTCTAACCATTCAAAAACAACACACACTAAAAAGGTCCCTAGAAGATAAGACAGACAAACACTAAATTAATTGGAAGAACAGTTACAACAACCAACACTAGAGCAACTTACTGGTGCAAGTGCAACTCAAAAAAGGAAGCACCCTTTAGGTATACTCTACAAAGTGTGGCCCGATGTCTATCCTAGCTACCATGGTATACCCCCGTAGTCACCTGTGTATGTCCCTAAAAAATATAGGCAACTAGGTTGCCAGTGCGCGAACAATCACCAGGCGGGTACAGTCGAAAGTCGGGTAGACAACAATGAGAAGGGTATTAAGCCCGGAACTTGTCAAGGGTATTGAAAGAAAGTGGTCCAGAAGAAAACTGAGGACCTCAAATGGATTCGAGACCCACAAAGCCCCGTGGAAAATGCAATCGATGAAATCCAAAAACAAGCCCTCTATATGTGTTCTCCACTACGATTGGTCCAGCTTTGGAGGGGTTATCTCTGCTACCTTTCCGCACGTGACCTCATGTTTATCCCCTATGTTAGAAGGGGTCCAAGATAAATTTCACTATACTGGACTTGGACACTCCCTAACTCAGACTCCAATGTTTGATTTTAATGGCCTTGAAGAGTTTCCTCTCCAACCTAATCCAAGGCCCTAATCCTGAACTAGTTGGTTAACCCTACAAACATAAAAGTCTAATAAATTTTTTGATTTGGCGTTAATTTTATGGCTTGTATTATGTCAATGGGTATGAAATTGAAACTGATAATGTTTGAAAGACGAAAGTAAAAAATGAACAGAAAGCTGGAAACAAAAATTTTCACTTAACGCAAATTTTCAACAACTTTTCAATTTTTTTTTATTTTTATTTTTCTAAGATCTTTTGAATCAGCAAACTTAAAGAAGGATTTCACTTGACTACAAGCTACTTACAATCTAATTAAACTATCAAGAACTTAAGAAAAAAAAGATTTTTCCCTGGCTACTAATGCAAAATCACACTTTTCAACCAAACAAGAAAATGAAAGAGATTTTATTTTATTTTATTTAAATGCTGATAAAGAAAAAAGGAAAAATACCAACAAGTCAAAAACCAAGAAACAAATTCTTTCCTAATCGCAAATCACAAAGAATCACTTCAAGAAATCACACACTTAGCAACTTAAAAAAGGACTCTCACACTTGTCTAAAACCCTAAAGAAAATTTTTTAATGACAACTTTTAAATGAAAAAAGCAAGAAAAGGCTAAGATCAACCCTAAGCTAATGACTGCTAGGACAAAGATTCAAAAACCTAAGAGGTATAACTCTTTTCAAGGGAAGGGATGACTGCCTTACCCTCAACAAAAACTATCCTGCACAAGCACACTACTGAAAATCCAACAACAAGTGTGTGCACGCGAGCTGTGTAAAGCCAGAGGGCGTGTACATGCATGATGGCCTTATACAGGCCACGTGTATCTCTAAAACTATGAAAAAACTAAAAAAAAACAATCCAAACCAGGAAGAGATCACTGATATTGAGAACCAGGATATCTTGAAGGCTTAGACACTCTCTTTAACAGAAAAACAAACCAATGTAAGGAAAAAATTCGTAAAACAAACCAATTTGAGATGAGACTGCAAACAACCAAGACTTGGAAAGAAGTCCAAAAAACCCCTGAGAATGATTGATTCTAACAGGGAAGAGGATGACTGCATCAAAAATTTTCTGGAATCTACACGCTATTGCTACTTCTTTAGCTAGTTTTTACACGCGGGCTGTAAGAGAGTAGGGCGCAGGTACACGCGTGCAGACCTTATGCAGGCCGCGTGTACCTTTTTGGGTCTCGAAAAAACACCCTCAAGCAAATAACATAGATGGTTGGTATGGAGGACTAGACTCTCTACTAGCTTAGACTTTGCAGAAACTTCAAAAAACAGAAAATAAAACCTAGTTTTTTAAAACTACCCAAAAATATTCCCAGGAACCCTAGAGACTTCCCCAGTATGGTCGCCAATTCTGTTGTGCTGGGAAATCCCCCTATGGACTAGAAAATAGGGTTATATTATGCATGCAGATATGACCAAAAGAAACCTACTTTCTACCTTCATCCCTAGAATTAATCCCCATTTCTTTTTAACAAATACATGGTTAGACCAACATACCTTGTTCCGGATGTTCGATGTCGATCCTTTATCATGCTTGATCGCTTACTAGCAACTCTCCTCCCAAGGATGACCTGCATAAAAAACAAGCAACAAACTACACATGCATTTTACCTACAGATTAATGGGTTAGAGATTCAAACATATATTTACTGAACTATGAATAAATCATATAGTGGGACAGGAAAAGCATTTCTTTATTATTAACTTTTATGAATCAACTTACAATGTCGAGACCAGCCATTTCTCCACGAATCCTGATCCTGGGCTCCTCTTCAAATGTCCTCCAACTTCTTTTCTTTGTATCTCTCTTTGCACAAGGATGGCTAAAGGGTTGGGACAATGGGAATATGCAATTGGGCATAGTTTCTTTACTCTTATTCTCCTCCTCCAAATAGGACCCCTAGCCCTTCTTTTATAGGCTATAAGAAGCTAGGTATTTGGACGAACCCTCAACCATGCATGGCCAGGAGTTTCAGTTAATTCACCCAAAGCTGTGTGTTCCATCGACAAATTTCCTTTTTCGTTCTTTTGTCGGTCCACACAGGCTATTTTAGGTGAGCTAGCATGTACACACGTGCAGTAATGGAGTAGGGCACGTGGGCCCTTATAAAAAAGGTTTTTTAAAGAGTTGTTTAGTAGTGCTTTGGCAAAGAAGGGATCTGAGATGGCCTGATGCCAGGTAAGCATGCATGGTGCAAATTAGGGTTATAACAGTGAACCATGTATATTTGTTTTTTCTGTTTGATTGATACTGTGTTATTTGTTATCTGTTACACTGTTATTGCATTATTGTGTTAGATCAGAGATATCTCTTGCATAGTAGGATTAAGTGAGGTAAAGAACAACTAGATTTTTGTGTGTTGTTGTCCTAGATCCACTTTGCATTTCCTCTGTTTGTAGACACCTGTGTCCTACAACCCCCTATTGCTACTTCGGGTGAGACTGCATCTGCTTTGCATGTGTTACCAAAAGGGCCAGTAGTTAGGGTTTGTTGGTGTGCTGATAGAGTTGAACCTTGGGTCTGCCCCTGTGCCAACAAAGAGGAATAACTTTGGCTAGGTTGAATTATGCTCATCTCTAACATTTCTTGGATCATATGCTCAATCTCACTCTTCTGTGCATATGGATACCTGTAAGGCCTAATGTTAGGTGGTACACTTATTGGTTGGAAATTAATAGCATGATCATGATACAAAGTAGGTGTAATAACCTTAAGCTTCTCTCCAAATACCTTGGAATGGTTGTTGATGACTATTTAGAGATCCAATGAAGCAAAGGATATAGATGTTTGAACATCTAGTGAGCACAATTTGCAATTCACCATGGTGTCACTTTTTGAGTAATTTTGTCATGTTATTAGAGCTTATCACCTTAGAGGGTTTCCCTTGGATACATCTAATATGAATTTCCTTTCCTTTTGTGGAAAATATCATGACAATATCTTGAAAATTAAGGGCCATTAATTCCAATGATTGTAACCAATGGACCCCTAATACAACATCAACACCACCCATTTGAAGGATAGTCATGGGTCTATCCAATACATACTCCCCCATATTGAGCTTAATACTATGGAACTTCCCAAATTGTTTTATGGTACCTTCATTTGAAATCATTACTTGAAACTCTAGTGATGGAAATACAAAGAAATTGATATCTTTTGATAATTTATAATTGATGAAGTTATGGGTACTACTAGAATCATTCAACAATGTTACCTTTTTATTTTTGATGTATCCTTGTATCTTGAGGGTTTGTGGAGTACTAATGTTTACCAATTCATGACAAGATATTGTTGGAGCAGTCTCTTCTAGAGCTATATATTGTGATGGTTCCAATTCTTGATCTTCTTCCTTTTCACAGTCTATGTAGAATAATTTCTTCTCACCACATTTATGACCCTTACTGTACTTGCTGTCACAATTGAAACATAGTCCCTTGATATTCTTTCATCCATTTTCTAAGGTGTCAACCTTGTCGGTTGAGTGAGGTTAGGAGAGCTAACATGGTTCTCTCTATAGATGTTAGTGGCCACCCTTCTAGTATCCATATTTTTGTTTTCCACTTTCCTTGCGATATTGAAACATTTTTCTAGGGATTTAGGTTTGAAGAGATGCACCTCATGTTGAATGTTCTCCTTTAATGTTCCCATAAAGAGATCTAACAAATTATACTCAAGAATATTCTTTACCATGAGACCAAGCTTTTGGAATTGTTGAATGTGCTCTATAATTGGATATTTTTGCTGAAGATTTATCAATTGACTAAATAATGTATTGCTCTTGATATCCCCATAATGTGATATCAATTCATCCAAAAAAATGGACCGAGAGATAATAAAATTATTTTTTCTTTCAAAAAGTTATTGATACCATAGAAATTGATCATTTTCTAAATACAAGGATGAAACAGGAAACTCTTGTAAGATTGGAACTTAGTGTAAACCAAAGAATTGTTCCATCTGAAATGTCCATGTTATAGGATCTTTACCATCAAAATTCCTCACATCGATCTTCACAATGAAGTGGTTCCTTGGTGCCGCATTGAAACCTCGATGATGTGGATCTTGGAGTGATGAATGATTCTAATATTTAGTATTTATGCTCTCTAATTGTGATAAAATAATCCCCACATGCGATTGAGTATCAACACCATTATTCTCCTTATTTTCATGAATTCCTTAGATCTCCATATTCCTTTTAGGGATCCTCTGTAAGAGAATCGTTTCTATGGACTTCATGTAATTTTTCATTTCATTCATGGATTTTTTTACTTCTTCCTTATTTCCACCCATCTTGTTTTCCATTTGTTCCATCTTATTTTCTATCTCTTGAATTTTTCTTTGTGTTTTTACTAACTCATTGGTTTTTATTGATCTAGCTCTCAAATAATTAATTTGGTCCTCCAATTTGGATAGATTTTTATGTATCTCCTGGTTTTCTTCATGAGTTATAAATGAGATTTCTGTAGGTTTAATTGGCGTTGAAATATTTTTTAGATCCATATGGGAAAAAATAATAATACTCTATTTTCTATTTATCACAAATTTTGAATCACCAAAAATAAATCTTCCAATCAAAATTCATTGCAATCGTAAGTTACGTACCTTTCAAACCCTACTTTTGGGGCATTTCTAAATACTGACATTCACCCTGATATATCTATGACCTTTGAACCTATATGAGTTTGAAATTTTGGTATGCAGTACTCTGATATGACTTCTTAAACTCCTAAAAATTTCACAGTCTAAACCTTCACTGATAAAAAAATTATAGCACAAATGCCAAAATGACTTGTTTAAGACTAATTTCAGTATTATTAAAAACCCCTAACTTCCATTATATCCTTGCTTCTTTCACCCAATCAGATTTCAGAATAGAAATAGCACATAGTGAACCCTTTGTTTCTTCTTCTTTCCTTGAAAGTGCATCTCCCACAATATTATGTTTTCCTTTCTTGTAGATAATTTCAAAGTCAAAACCTAACATCTTTATAACCCATTTTTGTTTATTTTCTGAAGATAATATTTTCTCCAAGAATTAATTCAAACTATCATGATCAATTTTCACTTTGAAGTGTTTTCCTATTAGGTAAGGGTGCCATTTCTTAACTGCATGTAGTATGGTAAACATTTATTTTTTATAAATGGGTTTGAGTAAGTTTTGATCTTTAAGTTGGCTTCTTTCAAAGACACGGGGCCTTCTTTATTGCATTAAAACTATACCAATTCCATGGATTGAGGAGTCACACTCCAAAGTAAATGTTTTTTTTAATTAAAGTGTGGCTAGGAAAAGAGTTGTACACATAGCATCCTTAAGTTTTTCAAAAGTTTTGGTTGCCTCTTAAGTACAAGAAAATGATTCCTTCTTTGATAATGATGTTAGAGGTGCCTCTATTTGTATATTTTAATCTTGTACAGTTAATTGTTGCAAAAAGGTTCTTAATAAAACAAAAATTATACAATGGCATACACACACATTAAACATAGATTTTTACCCTGGAAACCCAAATCAGGAAAACCAACAACTTGTTTAGAGCCACACCTTTAATATTCTATTCATAATCTTCTTCATTGTTTACAATACAATATACATATAGGAACCCGCGACATCCAAACCCCTAATCCATTAACTAAGATTAGTCAACAATACTAATTCCTTAACCAAAATTAGAAAACCATCGACAAAAACTATGTGCCGAAAAACTTCCAAAAACATATGCACAAAACCGTAAAAAATGAACCATTTTTTTTTCTCTGGGGCTCCTGTCCCTGAACCCCCACAAAACTTCTGAATTGGGGGTGATAAGAACCCCCCAAACTTGCTTTGATTTCATTTTAGTGTACAATACATGAGGTCAATTTTGCAAAGAATATAACACATACCCAACACTATTTGACCATAGTTCTTGACAAACTTGCGGTAATAGTTTGTCAATCCTAAGAATCCTCTAAGATTTTTCAAGGTTTGGGAATTGGCCATTTCCTCATAGATTTACTTTTTTTAGGGTCCAATTTTACACCTTCATGTGATACAATATGGCCCAAATATTCCACTTCTTGAACCCTAAAGGAACACTTGGAAGGCTTTGCATAAAGTTGTTTCTCTTCCAAACGTTGTAATGCTATGTCAACATGTTGTACATGCTCTTCCCAATGTTTGTTGTAAATTAGTATGCCATCAAAAAATACTAACTCAAATTTTCTAAGGAAATGTTTGAAAATAGAATTCATCAAGCTTTGAAATGTTGACGATGCATTAGTAAGTCCAAATGGAGTAACAAAAAACTCATAATAAACTTCATGTGTTCTAAAGGCTATTTTTGGATTGTCCTCCTACCTCATTTTGATTTGATGATATCTCGAATGAACATCAAACCCTATCCTTGCTTCTCCCATCTAATCAGGTTGCATAATAGAAATATCACATAGTGAACCCTCAGTTTCTTATTATTTCCTTGAAAGTGCATCTGCCACAATATTATGTTTTCCTTGCGTGTAGATAATTTCAAAGTCAAAACCTAGCATCTTTGTGACCCATTTTTGTTTCTTTTATGAAGATAATCATTTTTCCAATAAGTACTTCAAACTATCATGATCAATTTTTTACTTTGAAGTGTCTTCCTATTAGGTAAGGGTGCCATTTCTTAACTGCATGTAGTATGGTCAACATTTATTTTTCATAAATGGGTTTAAGTAAGTTTTTCCCTTTAAGTTGGATTATTTCAAAGGAAAGGGACCTTCCTTATTGCATTAAAAGGGGTCTGAGTAAGTTTTTCCTTTTAAGTTGGATTATTTCAAAGGAAAGGGGCCTTCCTTATTGCATGTAGAATAGTTAACATTTTGTTTTCATAAATGAGTTTAAGTAAGTTTTTTCCTTTAAGTTGGATTCTTTCAAAGGCAAGGGACATTCCTTATTGCATTTAAAATACACCAATGCCATGGTGTTACACATTATTTTGTCACAACCGATAATGTTCACCTACTTTCCATCATCCAAAGCTTCAACGCCATGATCACTGAAGAAAGACTTTTCCTAGAAAGAAGCTAGAATGTATTTAAAAACACTTTTTGTGAAAGTGTCACATGTTGCACCACTCCAACATGTGACACTCTTAAGTGTCACATGTTTCACCATAGAAGCATGTGATAGTGTATCATGTTGATAGTTCACAGGTTGCGACTCTGTTTGAAAAGTAGGAAAAAGAAGAAATTTGTGAAGTTTCAAGAAGAGAATCTTCGGATATGAGGTGTCCTATGATCGATTTGGATCTCACCCATATTCTTGATAAGGGGAGATCCTAACCTCTTATCCTAACCTCCTCTTCAATCTATAAAATGAGACTTCTCTCATGAGAAAAGGTTAATAGATAATGGAGAATAACCAGTAGTGAATAGTGGTTGATATCTTTAGCTTCTGATTTATGATTAGAAGATTTTTTTTTGGCCTTGAGCGATTCCTGTGTCAAAGTATTCAATTGATGGTGATGGAACTCATGGAAGTAATGTGGGTATTGGAGCAATGAACCATTGTAAAGAGTCTCACAACACCAAGGAATTGGATGTAACTCTTCCATTATTATTAATATAGCAACATGCTTCTTTTCCTATAAAGATTGTTCATTGAAAATTGTCTTTATTACATTTCTCCTTGGTAATTTGTATAGATTTGTCAAAGTACTATTGTTTCTTTCACTGGTTAGCTTGTTATTTTATGCAGGTTTCCATTCAAAAACCTTTGGATCAAGCTAGGAGATACAATTAGCGAGGACAACCGTTAATAAAAAGGTACAAGTCCTTAATTATCAATATTTCAATTGTATGAATCTAAGAAAAGTAATATGTTCTGTGCTGTTTTGTTCTAGGTTTGGGTTCCTAAGCTAGGGAGATTGGTTTGTGTCCACATTGATTAATTTGTCTAATAAAAAAATTGGAAACTCCATTGGGGAATGATCCTATGGATTTGTTCTCTTGGTCTTGCTTCCTTTCCTTGTTATATCTCTCTGAGTCATTGCTTGATATTGTTTGATCATTAGACCTTGAAATTCACTAGAAATTTTCCATAATTTTTGTTTTTCAAGTTTTTTATTTGACTCTCGCATTCTTCATTTGAGATACAGAGCGACACTGTTACACTGTACTGGTTTGTAGCTCACGACACTCTTATTTGTCGCATTGTATTGCACTGTAGCCTGCAACACTGCTTGAAAAGACAAGTTTTTTACTCTTTCCCTCTAATTTAAGATTTGTCTCTTGTTGTGAATTTTGGGTTTTCTTAACAATCTTCTTGACAATTTTAAAGTTTGATTTTGACGGTTATTTCATTATTGAAATGTTTTCATGATTGTTAACTTTGTTTTGGAATTTTTTTTCTTACTTCTAAAAGAGGTATAATATCTTAGCTTTGTCTTTGAGTGTCTTTCAGTCTTGATTTTGATTGCTATTACCAAAGCATTTGTTTTTGGATTATTTGGTGAAAATAGAGTTTTTCTTTTTATTGAAGTACTTTATTTTCCAAAAAAAAAAAAAAACCTACACATTGCCCGAATTACTCTTGCTTTCAAATAATTTTGTTTTTTTTTTCTATTTAGATTTATCTTTGAAAACACAAATTTGATTCTTGCATTGCGTTTGTTGGAGGGAATTTATAGTTGTTTTGAGTAGTAAATTTCTTGGTATTTATGAAGATTTGGGACATTGTGCATTCAAGAGTATAGAAGTTTTCTCCCTCTCGTAATATAGTTTTCATTGAAATGAAATATTGCATTTTCATCTCTTTGCATCATTTCGAGTCGTTCAAAACATCATATTGTCCATGCCATTTCCCTATTGAGTAAACAAAATCCATAAAATCAACGCTAATAAAATTTATTCGAGATTTTTTGATTGGTAGAAAACCAACATTATATTAGTTGTAGGGCTTTGGAATAGGTGTTGAGGTTAAATCTCCAAAGCTACAAAACAAACTTAGAATCCTGAGATAGGGAGAGAAATCCATTTGCCACATCACTGTTCTGGGAAGCCCTTCTCACACAGGGGTCAATCACAAGGTCACATTGGGGCCAACAGAGTAATTAACCCTGCTTTGTTGGTCTTGGTGGCGTGGTCTACACGTATTAAAAATGGTGTCAAAATACACTTGGGGATCACTTGAGAGGAAACTCTCAAGGGGATTTCATGTCTTAATTTCCCCGCCCTTGCATGTATACCCGACTGATGACTATTTCCCCAGACTTTTGTTGTTGTAAGTGGTAACCTTAGTGGATTTTATCTTTAGGATTTATACACAAGGTGACGATGAAGGGGAAATATTTTTTTTACCTGGGACAAACGTTGGTCAAACTCACTCGGGATCCTTGGAGGGTAACCCACAATTTTACCGTGAGGAAGCTTACACCAGGGTGTAAGTCCTTTAAGTAGGTCGCCAACATAACTGTTCCACCCGCTCTATCCTAGCCCCTTCTCATTTTGATCTCACGATGTTGGATTTCATCACCAACTAGTGTGTCATTGTGAGAAGATCTTTTGTTTGTGTGTTTGCTTCCTAGATTTTTTTAGTGAGTGTTGTTTGTTTTCCCTAGTAGGCCATAGGTATAATTTGTAATTGTTAGTAAAAATTTACACTGGGAGAACATCTTTTCCGTTCTCATAGAATGCAAAGGTTACCCCCTGAACTGCCAGAAGTATCACAACCTAAAAAATCAGACATTGAGACTACACAACCTGAAACTATAAAACCAAAAGACACATAACAAATTAAAACTGTAGAAGAATATGAGGTAGTACAAATTGGAACTTTAGAACTTGAGGAACCTGAGATTGAAAGCACATAGATTGTTGATCCTGAGCATGCCGAACCTAAACTTATTGAACCTGAAATAGTTGAGAATTTTCCTCTATCACTAAGTTTAGTTTCGACACCTTTACTTTATAGTCCTCAACAGGATTTTCCTTCACCAAGTTCCATATCTATCCCATCACTTGTAACTCCTCAAACCTCTATCGTTTCAAATAGGTTATAATTAAATCCTATACAGGTTAGTTTTCATGAATCTCTCTCTTCAAAGGTTGGTCTTGTTACTGTAGAATATATCCTGAGAGAGAGACGTATTCATTTTAATCCACCTATAACAGATTTAGAAGGATCTATTCTTATCCAATTACCTACACAAATTGTATCTCCTTGGTGGGACAATTCTTGGTATTAGTCTTTAATTTTTGATAGTGGAACTCCATTTTTATGTACACCGTCATATTTTTTCATTGCGTCGACCATGGATCAATCAACATCTAGAGAATCTATATCAGGAAGTACCGAAATGAAAACCTCGCCTCTTACTATGGGTGGAACTTCTGTGCACAATGTATCTAACGTATCCTATGATTTTGGTGGACTTTCCATACCTCCTGGGTATCAATCACTCGGCGAAACCTTTTATGGAGCTTCAACCAGTGCCTCATTTTTTCATTACCCCCCTTGGTCATTTGGTATGCCTAGTTCTTCTACTATGTCTATTCCAAGTATGGTACATACCTCACAAACTAATGTTGCTTCTGGATCTATTCAACAACCTAGTTTGACGAGTGGGATGAGTGATCCAATTCAAACGTAAGGAACATCCATATCTTTGACCATTAGTCAACTGTTAGTAGGGCTATCTATACCTTTGACTATTAGTGAATCTGCTGTAGGATTAATCTATTCTTGCTGGGGAAATTTTTTTGTAGGACCATCTTTTCCTTCTTGGGGGAAACCTCCTTTAATTGGGATAAATCATCGTTTTGGACAACAAACTCCTATTGGAAATTTCCCTTCCAGAATTTGTCCTCCTTTTGGTCAACAACCTCCTTTTTCTCAACAACCTCCTTTTTGCCAACAACCTCCTTTTGGTCAAAAACATCCTCCTCACCAACAAATTCCTTGATCCAAGTGGATATTGGTGGCCACTCACCTTTTCCAACATGCTCAAAACAATTTTCTGACAATTTTGTCAATTTACTATTTTTAGTAGTTTTTAACTTCCGGGGCCATTTTGAGGGCCTAAATGAAGGTTTTTCAGGATCGATCTTCTCAATGATAGCCGAAGGATATAATTGATCCCCCAAAATGAATCTCCTCGACGATACCTTTCCAATGAGCTATCATCCCCAAATAGAGATTGTATGCCAAAGTTACGCCCCCGGGAAGTTGATACATTAAACTACCCAAAATGGGGTCCACAAAACTATTGGATTTTCATCTTTTGGGGTTAGGGTTTTGGATTTTATTTATGATAAAAAAGGCCTGTTGGAGCTTCATTGTAAGATCATGTTCTTGCGAATGCGAGTAGTGGACACATCTCTTCTCAGAGATAAGCTTCCACCATTCTAGCATGTCTTTCACTCTGTATTTTTACAGTCTTTGTACATTTTCGCTCATTAATACAAAATTGTGTATCACTATATCTTTGTGTTTATGGTTGCATATATGATACATTTATGTTATATTATTGGATATCCGAGATATCTCTATACATTTCTTTATTATATCTCTGCTCTCATTTCATGCCGAAAATAATCTGGATCAGTGGTATCAGAGTAGGCTGCTCTTGATCATTTTTTTTTCAGTGCATGTCCCCAATGAGGTTTGAGTATATAAATTTGGGTCTCAAGATTGTCTCTCTTGAAGACAATCGCTCTCGCATGCCCAAGAAACCCTCCATGGAAGAAGAAAATAAAAATGTCGGAGAAAATTATTCTATCAATCTGTTGCTTAAGCAAGCTCTCATGTGACATAGGGACGAAATGATGGAGAATTTTTCCCACATCCTTCAACGCCTACTGATATAAACAAGTGCATCTTCATCAAACAACCACTTTGGAAGAACCTCTCCTTTCAAGGTACATGTTCATTTTTATATTCCTGTATTTGAAGGTCAGATAGATGCGGATGCCCTAGACAAATGGTTAAATCTGCTAGAAGGTTATTTCTCTGTTCACCATTTTTTCGACATGGAAAGGATCACCTTCACACTCCTTAAATCTCTCCCCCATGTCAAACATTGGTGGGAAACTTACTAGGAGAAAATTTCCACAGAAGAGTCTGTTGATACTGAGAGGGGGGTGAATCAGTATCAAGTACAATTTAAAAACCTTTTTCAACTTATACTTAAACCATGCAATTATATCCAATGAGCAATGAAAAATAGTATAAGAGTTACACCAATACACCACAATACACCATGCACAATATATGAGAAATAATCAATAGTTTTTGTTCAAGGGAAGTAATGACTTCCAAAGGTAGCTACAACTTCCAAATGTAAAGGGAGGGA
>JASDQU010010051.1:133532-156128 GCA_032191745.1 Picea mariana | reverse complement strand
ATGTCAAAATACCTTTATCAATCTTGCGGTCCAAAACCCATGACTAGGGTTGACATCAATGACAACAATCAATCTTCCAATAGAGTCTGGAATATATGGGGCCGATCCCACTTGGTATTTTTTTGTGGATGCGGTAAAGGAACAATATTACCTTGTTGGCAACTATGAGGACCAATATATGAGATGGACCACACTACGACAAGAGAGGGGCCAAGTAGTTTCTAAGTTCACCAATACCTTCCATACCTTGCGCACCAAGATGGGTATCAAAGACTCCGAATGACATTTGGTTCTAAAATGATGTGGGGATCTACATAGATACATCCAAACTAAAATGGATTTTCTAGACATCTCATCACTCGGTGCTTCTTATCAATATGCTGTTAAAATTTAGTAGAAATTTAAGCACCAGAGAAAATGGGAGTTTGGGTATGAAAATCCGCAAAAAATAAAGTATGATAAAGATGGCCCTTACAAATAGTCTCTTGAAAATCATTCCAAGCCATAGGAAAAGAAGGGTCACAGGAATATGAAGAAATACACCGAAAAATGGTGTGATTTCCACAAAATCCTCTGGCACAACACCGATGAATGTCGCTCAAAACATTCATTGGTGGCCGAAATCAAAGACAAGGAGCCAAACCCTGATTTAGAAAATACTGACAGAAGACATATCATTGATGCAAACCCCACTACTATTGTCACGACCGCAATAATTCAACTAGAATAACCAATAGATCCTGAAGAGGGGGAGCACCTTTTTCATTCACAGATGTGGGTGAAGGGGAATCCGCTGCATTTTATTGTTGACAGTGGAAGCCAGAAGAACCTCATCTCAGTAGAGGTCGTCAAACAATTGGGATTGTCGACAACACCACACCCATAACCATAAAACATTGGGTGGCTTCACCAGGGACGAGATCTTCATGTCAGCCAGTAGTGCCGATTGTCATACAACATCCATCCCTTCAAGGATGAGGTATTATGTGATGTTTCCCCACTAGATGTCAGTGATGTTCTCTTGGGCCAACCATATATGTGGAAGCACCATGCTATCTATGAGTATCAACACTGAAGTGTCATTATTAATCTGGGGGGTCATAACTATAGGGTATGAGAGGTGGTTCCAATTACTGTCCCACCTAAACAATGCCGCAAGGTAGTATCGCATACTACAAAATTTATCTTAATCTTCATAATCTGTTCAAAAGGTGAACAAAAGGATACTGCAACCACTATAGCCTTGGCCCAAGCACCTTCTATCCAACAGAAGTAGGTCAAAAATACGACAACAAAGTGAAAAGATTCCTTCTACACATAGACATCACATGTAGCCATAATGATTAAAAAGGTCCAACCATTCCAGCCATAGGTTCATGAAAACCTTCAAAAATCTAAGCAACACAACTTCTCCAACAAGGCAACCAGCTCATCAAGATGCAGATTCAACAAACTCTTTTCCCTTTCCCCTGGGAACTCAATGCAATGGATACCGTTGCTTCCTAAGAAGGGAGGATTGATCTAGGTGGATATCGGTGGCCTCCCACCTTTTCCAACTCGCTCAAAATAGTTTTCTGACAATTTTGGAAATTCACTATTTTTAGCAGTTTTTAATTTTTGGGGCCATTTTGAGGGCCTAAATGAAAGTTTTTTGGGATCAAGCTTCTCAATGATATCCAAAGGATATGATTGATCCCCCAAAATTAAACTCCTCGACGATACCTTTCCAACGAGCTATTATTGACTACAAACGGAGATTGTATGCTAAAGTTATGCCCATGGGAAGTTGATACACCAAACTACCCAAAACGGGGTCCACAAAACTGTTGGATTTTCATCTTCTAGGGTTAGGGTTTTGGATTTTCTTTATGATAAAAAATTCCTTTGGAGCCTCATTGTAAGATCATCTTCTTGCGAATGCGAGTAGTGGACACATCTCTTCTCGGAGATAAGATGCCACCATTCTAGCGAGTCTTTCACTCTGTATTTTTACAGTCTTTGTACATTTTCGCTCATTAATATAAAATTGTGCATTACTGTATATCTGTGTTTATGGTTGCATCTTTGATACATTTATGTTATATTATTGGATATTCGAGATATCTCTTTACATTTATTTATTATATCTCCTCTCTCATTTCATGCCGAAAATAATCCGGATCATTCCTCTTGGTATCCAACTTCCTCTTGGTCAAAAACCTCCTATTGGTCAACAACCTCCTATAGGAAATCCTATTGGAGGACCCTCTCAATTATTATTTATTCAACCCACTCGTACCCAAATCTTTAGTGGTGCTTCATTCCCTAGAATGGAAAGAACTGCATCCAATTTACCTCAAACTGGTGGTGATGGTGGAACTCAAGTGCCTATTGGCCAACCTTTCCATGCATATACTCCTTTGGCTCATTATACTGGTACACAAATGACTATGGGACCACCTTATCAATTTTACCATCTTGGTGGAACTCAGATTCCTGAGGAACCAACATATTCTCAATAGGGATATCCTCCTCCCTTGAGATCTAATCCTCACGCTACTTACCAATATCCCACATTTCAACAACCCATGTTTAATTGACTGTTACCATTCCTAGAAACATTATACTTACCTGATATATCATGGTTAATGAATGATCCCACTTTTCATTCTCCTTTTTGGCCGCCTATCCGTGCCAAATTACCAAGGGATATTCCAAGGTTCAATGGGAAACCTGGAGAAGACTTATCAAATCACATCACCACTTACCATTTATGGTGTTTTTCAAACTCCTTAAATGATGATTCTATCCATTATGTATTTTCCATCACACTCTTATTGAGAGTGATGCTAAATGGTATATATAATTACAATGAGGAACATTTCAAGACTTTAATTTATTAGGAATATCCTTTTTGACTCACTTCCAACTACCAATTCATTATGAAACTGACACAAAAATTTTAGCCTCATTACAGAAGTCGACATCGACTCATATTTCTGATCATATCCATGAATGGAGATGCGAACGTCGTTTGATTAAATCCAATATACCATACCAATTGTTGGAATATTGGTTTACTAAGTCATTACTACCTCCTATTTTCTGCGATGTCGCTATGGGTGAAGTTGTAACAGAGGAGAAAGATATTGTTAAGTTTTAAGCTATTATTAGAGTTCTTTGCATTTCATTAGATAACAATAGCATAATATAGGATCACTGAGAAATACACAATCACAAGAGACACATCATTTATCCTAGGAAACCCTCACGGGGGAGAAAACCCAACAAAACTTCCTTATTATAGATAGCCAATACAATGCCAAGAGATAAATCAAACAAATACAAAAAGTCCTCTCCCAAGGATGCGTCTCTCTCTCTCTCTCTTCTCCAATTGCAACTCCGAAACTTGCTCCACAATGAACAAGTGAGTGTGCGTCTAAGTGAGGTGCTAGCCTCCTTATTTATACAACTATGGCACATGTGGATGGAGGTGTCTCTTCAATGGCAGGGATGAATTCTTCTTTTGGGTGGTTATAACCACCTTTAATATATTCTGGGGCTGACTTCTTATTCTTCCTATTACAATTATCTTTTGACCAATCCACAAAATGGGATTTGGTATTTTATAATAGCTGACATGATCAATCCACAATAGGGGATTGATCTAATCAATAATACAACAATAATAATTAGAATACACTTTGCAGTTACATTATTTCAACACTCCCCCTTAACAAAAAGGGTATTCTACAACAACATCAGGCGAGAGAGAGGAAAACATCATCAACAACATCAGGTGGGTGAGAGGACAACATCATCAATATCATCTTGGAACACTGACTAGTGTATCTATAAATCATCAATTTTTTTTTCTCATCGGTAACATCGTCATTCTCAATGGAATGGAATCATCATTTTCATCAATATGGATTAGTATAAAACTAATACATCATCATCATAGCACAAGGCTGGTCACATCATCACAACACGAGGCTGGCTCATCATCACAACACGAGGCTGGCACACTACACAACAATTAAGATGGAATCACAACACAACAATTAAGCTGGAAACACAATACTATACTAGCTTTACATCACAACAATTAAGCTGGAAGCACAATACTAGGCTAGAATATCTCAACACAACAATTAAGCAAGAAACAGAGTACTAGACTGGATTTACGTCACAACAATTAAGCTGGAAGCACAGTACTAGGCTGGAATATCTCAACACAACACTACTCCCCCTTTCGAGGGAGGTCCTTTCAGACTATACCAAGATTATCTCGAAAGTGCTCAAACTTTACACGCAATAGAGGCATGGTTAACACATCGACAACCTGTTAATCCGTGCTAACATATTGGAGCTTTATGGCTCCTCTCTGCACCATGTTATGGATTTAATGATATTGGATCTCTATGTGCTTTGACTTGTCATGAAATACAAGATTCTATATCATCTTTATGCATCTCTGGTTATCACATAGGATCATGGTTGCTTCCATATCTAGGTCGAATAGACCCGTCAATAACTTACGAAGCCATATAGCTTCATCGATAGCAGAATACACAACAATATATTCTTCTTCTTCTGTACTGAGAGCAATGCTGGATTGCTTCCTACTCTACCATGAGATCATGGATAATCCCAAACTGAAACAACATCCTGAAGTTCTCTTCCTATCAGAGACACTTCCAGCCCAATCTGAATCAGTGTACCCACTCAATGTGAAATCATGATCTCCATCATAGTTGAGACCACAATCTAATGTACCCTTAAGGTACCTCATCACATGTTTTGCAACAACTAGGTGAACATGTATGGGTTCTACCTGAAATTGACTCAAGGTGTTCATAGAAAAACAAATATCTAGTTTGGTGCTCATCAGGTACATCAATGATCCAATGATCTGTCTATACAATGTGGCATCAATCAATTCTAACGAAGTGTCGACCAGTAGCTTCAGCTTCATTTCCATGGATGTATTCATGGACTTGCACTCCAACATGTCGAATCTCTTCATGATTTGGACTACATACTTCCCTTGGTTAATGAAGATTTTCTCTGAGCTCTGCCATACCCCAAGACCTAAGAAATAATGCATTAGGCCAAGGTCTTTCATCTCAAATTCTGAAGCAAGATTCTTCTTACATTTGGTGATGAGTTTTTCTTCTCTAGTTAAGAATAATTCATCCACATATAGAAACAATATCACCGGATCATCATTCATAACCTTGAAGTAGAGGTTAGAATCAAATTTTGACGCAGTGTCGCACCCGCAGGCACGCCTGCTCACAGGATCTTCTCTTTCCTCAGCCCGAAGAACACTAACCAGTCCTTCTATTTCCCTATTGGGAAATCTGCACCCACAGATCTCTTTGCGTGACTCCCCCTCTCTTTACTTATCAGGGAATCAGAATTCACAACCTTGTGAGGTCAGTGATCGAGCGTAGGACTCTCGAATCTCCGAGACCCGATATGAGTCAACGCTGACCCTTCCGTTCCTTTGTCGGGACTTTCTCTATCAGGATATCGACACTCACGGTGTCGAGCAACTCGGTTCTCTGACTCTCGAGTCCCGATATGCCGAAACTCCGATGAGCTCACGTCTTTGACTTTTCAATGGTCCTGTCACCTCGTCGGGATTTCAGACTTCGCGGGATCGCGAATCCTGATGTCCAATGTTTCGGGACTTTACTTTTCCCAAACCCCGATACAGTGTGCTACCTGTCCACCACCAACTCCTGTGGCCCCACACTCTACTTGTAGCCGTCGATATATCACGTATCGCGATTTCGTGACTCCCGTTACCAAATCTTCGATTCCTTTCTTACGAAATCCCGATAGGCGATTTCGCGAATAATCCAACGCCCCTGGCTGGCTTGAATCAACGACTCTGCCCCTTCTGAGATTTAAACACTATGGGAATATCTGCAGTATCCCCCTGCACCCCCATGAGATCCAATGTCTCACGGTGATTTGCTGATTTTCCCTGGAAGATATCGACCGTCCGTTCTTCCTTATGCAATCCACGAAATGACTAAGTGTTCTTCCACAAAACTTATCCACCTGCGTGCAAACTTGCGACGCTTCTTGCCAACCTTCAAGGCACAACTTTTCTACACTGTCCTTCAACAAATTCAAAGGTCCTATCCCTCCTGAGCTTTTCCCCACAACCTCAAGTCCTTCAAGAAACTCTTGCACGCACTCCTTGCGGAAAACCTTCAACAACGTCGAAGTGTTGAAGTCACTTGACTCTGCGCACACCTGCAATAGCAGTCTGTCAAATGCTTCACTTAGGTTCACAACCCTGAGACTTTTACTCAGCCTGCGCACTCCTTGCACAAATCCTGTGCCCAACTGCACTTATGGATGAATGAGAACAAAAACTATCTCTATCTGATCCCTCTGTCAACGCACTCCTTGCAGACACTTCAACTGCACTCCTTGCAGGAATTCTCTGGCTCAAATAGAGAAACAATTGAAACTCATTCCATCTCCCTCTTAGACTTCAATTCATACGTGAAATCACATACACAACATATAAAAGAAAATGTGTAACAGGAAGCAAACGTTCACGAGCCTATCATTCAGCACCAATACACAGAGAACAACACAAACCATGAATTTGAATCAAAGCTTTCTATTAATTCAAATGTCTGTACATGGGTGTTTTTACACAGCTCTCTGCTTCTTCTTGCTCCAAAGGCTTCTAAATAATGTTACAATGCACAATGAGGGTGTCTATATCCCGTTTCCCTCTTGCGCTCTACAACTCTCTAGTCTAGAATTAAATTCTATCTGCTTTACATTAACTATTTTAAATTCCGTCTACCTACTAAGGGCGAGAGCTATCCGCTCAAGGTCCATTTACAATATACAAGTGCACCTCATCTTAATGGCTCATTTAAGATTTGTGCAACAATTCCAAAGTGTTTTCAAAATTTGTGCTGGCTTGTCCAGCTGTCCTCCTCTTCCGCGCTGGCTCGCTTGATGTGTTGGCGATGCTCTTGCATCAACTTTACTCTTGGTAAAGCCAAGCTCATCAGAAAATCGTTTATCGTGCCATACCAAGATCTAGGATCTTGCTTCAACCCGTACAAATCCTTCTTCAACTTGTAGACATGAGTCTTCCTATCTTCAACTTCAAATTCTTGAGGTTGCTATATATACACTTCTTCTTCGATGACACCGTTTAGGAAAGATGTCTTTACATCCATTTGGTGCAACTTCCACTTCATCTTAGCTGCAAGGGATATGATGGTTCTGATCGAAGTGTATCTGGATACATGAGCGAATGTCTCTTTATATTCAATGCCTTCCTTTTGAGAAAAGCCACGAGCGACAAATCTTGCTTTATACTTCTCAATACTTCCATCAGCAACATGTTTTATTTTGAAGATCCATTTGGAAGATACCACATCCTTGCTCTTTGGTCTGGGAATTATTTTTCATACATCATTATTTATTATGGATTGGTATTCTTCTGTCATGGCATCTGCCCATTCTTTCTTTTGAATGGCTTCTTCAAAGTAGGTAGGCTCCTTGTCTAGGAGATCACACATCAAAGCCATATAACTAGAGAATGGCTTAGGTCTCTTCACGTGTCTCATGGTTCCTTCGTGAACACCATAATTATCTCCATCTTGAATAAGATCCCTAGCCCAAGCAGGATTTCTCTTATGGGATATCATCATCTGAGGAGGTTCTTGAAATTATACTATATCATGATCTTCTAGAATTTCCTCATCAGGAGAAGTTACAACTTCCCTCACTGGTTCTACAGCTCTGGGAGCTACTAGTTCCTCTTCATATACTTCTTAAAGATGAAATCTTATTGATTTCTTGAGTGTTGCATCTTCATCAAAGGTCACATCCCTGCTGATCTCAATGTGATGGTGACCTGGTATATAAATTATGAAGGCCTTGTATACTTCACAATATCCCACAAATATTCCCTTCTTTCCTGAGGGTTCCAACTTGTTTCTCTTCTTTTTCAAAATATGTATAAATACTAGGCAACCAAATATTTTGAGATGGCTTACCTCTGGCTTCTTTCCGGTGAGCATCTCTTCTGGGGTCTTGAACCCAAGTGCAATATGGGACAATCGATTTTGTACATATACTACTGTCATCGCTACTTCTGTCCATAAGCACATTGGAAGATATTGATCATCGATCATGATCTTCACTGCTTCCATTATCATTCTGTTCTTTCTTTCTACTACACCATTTTGTTGAGGATTATAGGAAGTGGTGAGCTACCTCTTGATCTCGACATATTTGTAGGAGTTCAAAAACTCTTTTGAGGTGTATTCTCCTCCATTATCTGACCTGAGTATCTTGATCTTTCTTTCGGAAAGATTCTCTATTAAGGCTTTGAATTCCTTGAATTTACTGAACACTTCATCTTTTGATTTCAAAAAGTACACCCAGGTATTATGAGAATAATCATCAATAAAATATATATAGTATACATACCCACTAATGGAGGATGATGGCATTGGGCCACATAAATCTGAATGAATGATTTCTAGGACTCCTTCTGCTTTGCTGTCTCTCTTCAGAAAAGGGTTCTTGATGTTCTTCTCTTGTGCACATCCATTGCACATACCTTCATGGTCAACCTTGAGTTCTGGTAGACCTGTGACTACTTTGCATACATATGGTAGCACCTTGTACTTGATGTGGGATAATATTCTATGCCAAAGTTCACATGGATTCTCAATGGCGTGGGTCATGGCAGCTTCTGAGTGACCCTTTAGCTTATACAAGCCACCTTCTTCTGTTCCAATGACGATTGATTCTTTCAAGGTTTCTCCTTTAGCCCACATAAGAAATTCTCCATCTATAAAGGAAACTCTGAAGCCTTTCTTTTATAAGGCTGATATGGAGAGTAGGTTCTTTGTCAAACCTGGTACATAGAGTACGTCCTTCATAATTTCCTGAATTAATCTTGTAGTTTGAATCTCCCACTCCCTTAATAGGGTATTGATAATCATATCCAAGTGTCACTTTCTGAGAAAACTTATTTTCTGAAATGAAAGAGAGAATATCTCTTTGACCTGTAATGTGCTTGGAGCCACCACTATCAATGAGCCAAGTGTCCTCTCCAGGTGTTACCGATCCTGAGAGGGCCAAGATTAAGACATAGCCTTTAATTTTTTCTCTTAACATCTTTGTGGGTGGCTTTTCATCTTCAACTGCATGGGCATGGTGTCTCTTATTTTTCCTCTTGTATTCTTCTTGTCTGGATGGACAATATCTTGAAATATGTCCCATCTTGTCACAATGGTAGCATTGGATAGATGAGTAATCTCTTTCCTTTCGTTGTCCTTTCTTATGGAATCTCTTTGGTTGAGATTTGTTTTGGGGGTGAGACTCTTTATGAGTTTCTTTCTGGAAGTAAGACTTATTCCTTCCTCCTTTAGTGTGAGTATCTAGGGCTTGATCTTCATATCTTGCTAGTAAAGCCTCTTGGTTAGCTACTCTTGTTTCTTCTTGAATGCATTCTTCCCATAGACCATCAAATTTTAGTTTCTCCATTCTGGCACAAATCGTTTGGATGAATGCATCCCAAGGTTTTATGAGACCATTAAGGGCCGTCATTATAAGTTCATATTTGTCTATAACATATTTGATTTCTTCTAGTTGTTCTTTGAATTGGGATATTCTGGAGAAATATTCTTGGATTGATTCTCCTTTTTGCATCCTTGTATTCTTGAGATGAGTTCTTAGATTCATCTTCTGGTTTATGTTATTTCCTTCATATAGTATGTTTAGGGCATCAAACATTTCTTTCAGAGTCTTCTTTGATGAAACATAAGGGATCAACTGATCTTTGATTGAATCTGCAATGATTCTTTTGGCCCTTATCGTGTCCTTTTTATGCTTTGATTTGTCTGCAACATCTTCGGGTTCCGACACTTCTTTGATGAATCTTGCCAGGTCATTCTCTTCAAGAATGAGTCCAATCCTATACTTCCAAGCACAAAACTTTTTCACACCTTCCAGCTTGTAAACAAGCTTAGTGCTTGCAGACATCTTTTACCTGGAGCTAGGAAAATGACCAAAAATGAAAATGCTCAAAATCAAATTATGAACTTACCAGGAGGTGCACTTGGATGAGGCGAGTAGCCTGGTGTGTTTGGATATGAGAAAATCCAACTTTTACCCCTCCAAACTTGATCTGCAGATTTCTGGACTGGTGCTTTTGGTTTTCTGGTACTTCTAGTAGTCTGGTACTTCTCGTACTCTGGTTATCTGGTTTTCTGGTACTTTGTGAAAACTAGGGTTTCAATTTTCGGGAGATCTAGCCACTAAAAAGTTGCATTGAGGATGCCAAAGTGATCCTTGAGGAAGGGCACACTTTTCTAGATGGTTTTAGGGCTGAAATACTTCATCAACAAAAATCCCTAATTTGCATGTATGACAACAATGACATTTTTCACTTTCTCTTGTGAAAGATGCTCTCTTCAGCTTAGCTCTAATACCATGTTAATTTTTAAGCTATTATTAGTTTTCTTTGCATTTCACTAGATAACAATAGCATAATATAGGATCACTGAGAAATACACAATCACAAGAGACACATCATTTATCATGGGAAAACCTCACGGGGGAGAAAACCCAACAAAACTTCCTTACTATAGATAGCCAATACAATGCCAAGAGATAACTCAAACAAATATAGAATGTCCTCTCCCAAGAATGCACCTCTCTCTCTCTCTCTCTCTCTACAACTCTGAAACTTTCTTCTTAATGAACAAGTGAGTGTGTGTCTAAGTCAGGCGCTAGCTGTTATTGGGTAAATCGGTAGATGTGGACATGAACTAATCCCCCTAGATCCACATGGATCTAGAAAAAAATGAGATTGAACAAGATGCTTTCCCTAAGTTGTGATCATTGAGTTTACTGCCAAAAGAGGAATAGATAACATACCTTATGAATTGCTTCCTTATATATTTGTTGTCCCTGCTTCACTCCAGTGCTCTTGTGGAATCAGATCTACGATAACACAAACCAACCAACGTGAAAGCGACAATAGTAGAATTCAATGACAACCTAAACATGTGACCAAGGAATCATGTAATAAAATACTAATTATTTTATGGGAAAGAGACGTGCCACCGTATTATATTAATGAAAAGTAGAAGATACAACCAAATTTCCTTGATGTTGCAAGTTCCCTTTTAGTGGTCCTTCGTTCCAACACACACATACACTTGCTCCGAAATTAACATGAATATAATCCACAAAAGCTTGATGGGGAAATGGTGGCCCCAAGCATCACTAAGAACATGATTCTTCACATAGTCTTCAACCTATTATTTCATCAATTCTCTGCTTAATCTTGCTTAACCTTTTCTATGAGAAGCCCATGATTATATAGGAGAAGGTGAAGTGGTTTAAAGGGATGAGGATGATCCCACCAAATCAAAGAAACCAGTAGGATCGCCACCATATGGATGCCACCTCACTTTCTAGAAGATTCCCCTTCTAGAAACTTCGTGAAACCTCTTTCCTCTTTTAGCTTTGGAACGCTGCCACACCCTGCCTATATAGTAGCCTACATAAATCTTGCAGGCCATCTATAGAGCAGCCTGCGGAAATGATAGATTTCTGCACTGTGTAATATGTGCAGCTTGTAGACCCTTTCTAAAAAGCAACCTTGTAGAGGAGGAAAGAAGTTATTTTTCTCAGGAAAAAGGTCATGTTAGGAGCTTGAACACATGTTTGTGAAATCATCACTAGGGTGACCAAAATTATGTATAACAGAATGCACCCCAAAGTATGAGGCTGGAACTCGTGACAACCGAAATACTTTGAAAAAATGTGTGTGTGTTGGGAACAAGGAGCGCACCAATCGAGAACTTGCAAACAATCAAGCATCCACACAATATTATACCATGTATGAAGTAGGCATTCCCATGTTTAGACTATAAATGATTGGAATCATAAATATAAGCCATCAAGATTCTACATAGCCACCAGGAATACACTATGGATCTATGTATTGGAAAACTCAGATATAGACATAGCCACGAGACATAAAAAGTGGATCTATGTGTTGATTCAAATCATAAATACTCCATCGCAACTTGGATAAAAAATGATGAGTTCCATGGTCTTCAATCCCACCGTCTGTTAGTATGAATCTAGCCATGTGATTATAGATGTTGAAGTTGAACATGGTTAGAAACCACTTGATTACTGTTCGTTAATGAAAACCATTAACAATTGTGAGGGAAATCACCATTGATGTTAATGACTCCCAAGGTACAATAGTACAATCCAACAAGTGTGAATAGATGAGATGAAGTTGAACACTCATGGAATCTCTTGATCAGTGATCAATGATGTAAATCCACCGTCGAAAGCGAAGAAACCTACCATTGAGGCATGCAGGCTCTAAGGAACTAAATAATTTCTAAGTCTTGTACCTGAATAATGAGCTGAAGTCGATAGGAAAAGACTCGTCACAGAAGGGCCTTGATGTATCCCCCATCAAATGACATGAAATGAGAAACATATTTAGGGTAGAGCAAAGTAAGAACATGATTTGAAACCGACAAAAGGAAGGCCGACATGATAGGAATTGACAATTGCAGATGGCCAACTCAATAGAGGGCTTGGTTTAACTTCTCTTTAACATATGAATGGCATGACATTGGTCTTGGCAGCATTGACTCAAAGACGAGCCAAGATATGAACTTGCAGAAATTCAGACAAGAGACAAATGGATTTCTCAAGTTGGATTCAAATGATGAAGGGGGTGCCATGTTCAAGAGCGATGCTTACTGCCACTAACACAAATACAAAGACACACCTCTTTCCCAAATTTCCCCCCACCATTTCTGGTGAGTACCTCTTTATTTTTACGCAAGCTTGAGAAGGATAACATATGCTTGTTGATGTAAGCTCATCCTTCAGATGAGTCCCTCAGAGTATGTTTAACGAACCCTAAGAAGGAGTGGTTCGGTCCCATGTGGGCCTTTCGATGTTTTTTTAATGAGTCCAAAGATAGAAAACTCGAAGGTTTTTCATGTTTATAGTGTCTGTAAAAACACTTAAAAGAGAACTCTCTCAGTTCCTTTTTTGTAAAATAGTTCGACAGGACCGAAAAAATGATAAAATATCGCCCATCAAATGTTTTATTCAAATACTTTTGCAAGCATGAACAAAACAAGTTCGCTCTACAATCTTTTTGTTTTTAAGGAGTGTGAAAAGAGATTAAAGGTCACTCCGTAAGTTTCATTATTTTTGTGTTACCATGATGAGTATGAAAAGATGAAAAAAGTATACTCGGTTACGTTATCATCGATTTTCGAGCACGAGAATGAACAAAGACTAAGCTCGAGTTTTTTCTAAAAAAAGTAATCGTACATGCGACAAAAAAGAAAAAAAAATCACAAAAATTGTCCATACTTTGATGTTCGAAACCCTAGTCTGCCCATCTGTGAAAAACAAAACACTCACGAGACCATTAGGCTAGTAGGTTTTTGAGAAAATACAGTTAAATGATATAAACTATTTTTAGACAAAGTTAAAAATGAGATAAATAGGGGTAAGAACTCATATTCACTATTTCATTTGTATTTGGTCAATTTTTTTTTCTAAGAGCCCTTTTTCACCTCATATTTCGACGGTCGATTGCGGGGAGCATAGGCGATCATTCGACGAATGGTTTGAATGAAAATGGTAAGTACCTTGTCTTATTCCTTTTCCATGGTTCAAAATTCATTTTAATCGATTAAAATATGATTTTTTGGGTGAATGTTTGGGCCGTAGGCGTGGGTTGGGGCCGCCGCAGGTGCCCTATATTGGGGCCTATGGAAATAAAGGATTTCTATAGGCACCCAACAATTCACCTGTGGAAACCCCACTATGTAAGTGAAGCCTAGTTGCGATGACTAAAAACCCACAAAGAAAAAGATGCGTTGGACCAAAATGAATTCCAAAAAATTATGACTAAAGGTGCTAACTTCTTTCTTTCATCTCCATGCAGGTATTTTGATTGCAAAGATGTTGGAGTGGAGAGAAAGAGAGAATGAAGACGATGATGTAATGGCTTTAAATGATCCAAGCACCATAAATTCCCTACGATAGTGTGGTTTGTTAAAGTTATTCAAGATCCAGGGCATGAGAGCCCAACTGAGACTGTTGGAATATTTGGTCCATATGTGGGACGTGGTCCAACAAGTATTTCATGTGGGTGTTCATGTGCTTTCCTTGGAAATCAAAGATATTTACTTGTTGATGGGGCTATTCCATCGTGGGGTGCAAGTGACATTAACAGGAGGTTGAGGTGGTGGTTTACCAATGAGTGAATACATCAGACACTATTGTGTACCTGAGGCCAAGCAATGCAAGGGTAAAGTGGATATCAGAGGGGTTCGTGATCTGACACTCATAACCATTCTTTTCACCATTTCATGGATGGTAGGGAGTGCTTCTCCACACATGGCTCTGCAGAGCTACTTCTAGTATGTCATGGAATGCACAGAACCTCGTGTGTTCAACTGGTGCGATGGACTCCTCTGCAGTATGAAGATTCAGTTGACCAAGAGAAAGAATGGGGAACTAAAGCAATTTGGGTACGGATCCATTTTGGTATCGTTATTCCTAGAGAGACTCCCTCACCTACTCCTATAGGTAGAGTGGAATATACCAGTGCCACGAGATCCATGGATGAAAAAATGGTGTGATCTCATGTCCCAGCATGTAGCAGGGCCCATTATTAAATATAATGATAGATTTTTTGATTGGCTGGAGCCCCAGATCTTGATGATCGATGACTATGCGTATGCTGGGTTGGATTTTCACCATGATCCTGACTTGGTGCTACCTGAGGGTTCTCAGTGGGGGGATATAGGTAAGAAAAACATTTTGATTTTATGGTGTTTTTGTAAATTTTTCAAAATATTAAACACATTTTTTCTTTTTATGTTTTCAATCCAATGACTAATCAAAATATTTTGAGCATGCAGATGTAGGGCCATTCCATCCCCCAGGTACATCCCTTATCCAGAGGCGAGGGGAAGAAGCGGTAGTATCAGGATGGGATGCAGAAGATTATGAAGCAATCGAGCAAAATCTAGACGGCTTGATTGCAGGGATCCCAGATATGTCGATCGGTGAGGTCCTGAGGTGTTTCCAACGCCATATTGTAGGCGTGGCTGGTCCATTGAGATGATTTCTTTGTAGGGTGGCATGAGAAGCAGTGTGTTACCAAGAGCAACATCCATGATGCCATTTTGTACAAGCTATGAGCTTCAAATTTTGATATTTTGGTCTTCAGATGGAAAACTATCTTTTTGTAAATTTTTTTTATCATTATATATATACATGAGGCTTCGACCAACTTATTTTGCTTTGTATAATACATGTTATGTGTGATTGGATTTATAAATGTCTCAGATGTCTATCTAACATATAATTAGCTAATGCATCCGTTAATTTATTTAGACATCTAGGAATGTACTGATACTCGATGTAATCAAAATAACGTTCCAAGAGGCGAATTCATAAATATACTTGTAATAAAGTAGGACTTCAGATAGCATAGACATTACTTAACTGTAGCACTACAAGTTGCAAATCAAGTCGTATAAACAGGCGACGAATCCCAAGTGAGATAAAATCGGTCAACAATTTGATTATTGCGCTATACTCTGCTATATTATTGGTTGCACGACCGAGGAAAACACCATGTAGACTGATAAGTTTGTTCGTAGGTGCATAGATTTCCCATGCAGCAGAAGCTAGTTTTTGAGTGCTACGACTAGCGCCATTGGCGAAGTCAAAATGGGGTAACGAATATTCCGACATCTGGAAACCAAGCACAATGCAAGGTAATCGGTCGAGGGTAGAAACTAAATAACGAAGAAACACACAAAAGTAGCACACAACAATATGATACAATAAAATACAAGCACTCATGTGAAGATAGTATAAGCATAATACTTCTTCAAGTAAAGCCCATTTCTGGGTTCACTCAAAGGAATGCCATCATAATATACGAACTCATAGGCTCCTATCTCCAACACTCATTTGACGATATAAGGGCCTCGCCACATAGCCTCAAATTTTCTGGCTCCTAGTAAATCACAATCTTGTTCATAGAGGAGAACTAGATCACCCTTAGAGAAAACGTGTGGCTTGACATGTTTGTCGTATTGGGCTTTGACGCTTTTCTTCTGGGCTTCAATAACTAGGATGGCATCATGACGGGTTTCGTCTAATTTCATAAGATACAATAGACGTTCTTCTTCGACAGAGGTGTTGGGAAGGAGTTCGATGCCTAGCTTCAAAGATGGAATTTCACATTCAATCGGGAAAACAACTTCAATGTCGTAGACTAGTTGAAAGGGGGTAAATCCCGTAGTAGAATTCATGGATGTATGATAGGCCCATAATGCTGAGAACAACATCGTGCACCAACTGGTCTTATGGATTCCTATTATCCGACAAAGCATAGTGACAAGGATTTTAATGATTGCTTCAACTTGGCCTTTGGCCTGTGGATAGTAGGGGGTTAAGTTTTCATGATGAAGACCCAACTTGTCAGTAAGTTCAGACATCATAAAGTTTCGAAAATGGCTACCGTGATTTGTAAGGATAGCTTGCGGAATCCCGAATCGAGTAATAATGTGATTGAAAATGAAAAGTGCTGCAGTTTTTCCAGTATTGTCGAATGTAGGCATTTCCTTAGCCCATTTGGTGAAATATTCCATGGATACAATAATGTATCCATGCCCCCCGACTGAGTGAGGGTTACAAGTCATAAAATCAATGCCCCATTTCATGAAAGGTCCAATGGAAACTATAGGGTGTAAGGGAGTGGGATGCGATCTTATCTTATGATTGTATGTTTGGCAAGCATGGAATTTCTGGACGATAGTGATACAATCTTTAAATAAAGAAGGCCAGAAGTACCCTGCTCGCAAAATATTTTGGGCAGTGGCATACCCGAACATATGACCACCACATGCTCCAGAGTGGCAGTCATTCAAAGCTTTCTCAACCTCATCAAATGTGAGATAGCGTCAGAATATATAGTCAACATCATGATGATAAAGAGTGTCACCGAGAATGATGTATTGACGGGCTTGATAGCGGGTGTGACGATGGTCTGTACTAGAGAGGTTTGGCTGGAAAGTTTGAGTCTAGAGATAAATGATAATATATCCATACTAGGCATCATCAGAACTGATCATAAAAAGGGATTCGTCGGGTAGGGAATCCTCTACCACATTTTTTGTCTTACTGGAGGGAAGGTCACATATTAGTTCGACAAACACCAAGGATTTCTTGGACTTAGCGCGTTCAAATTCTAAGTCAAAATCCTAGAGAATTACTATCCACTTAGAGTATTTTCCTCTAGAAATTGATGTGTAAGAATGTGTTGCATAGGGTTGCGATTGGAAATTATAGTGGTCTTGCATAATATAATATAATGACAGAAATGTTGGACATCTTGAACAGCTGCCAAGGCCAGCTTTTCAACATGTAAGTACTTGGCTTCGGTAGTTGTGAGACTCCGACTCAAATAATAAATGACATGCTCATCGTGTAAATCATCTTCTTGGACTAGAAACATGGTGATGGTAGAGTCCGAGGCAACAAGATAAAATAAATAATCTCGACTATAATCGGATGGGAAAATCATTGGGGCATGGGTTAAAATCAATTTCAAAGCATCGAAGGCTTTGTTGGGAGTGGTGTCCCATACAAACTTAGAGCCCTTCTTTAATAGTCGAGTAAATCTGAGTGTCAAATCAACGTATTTTGGGATAAAACGACGTAGAAAGTTTTCCTTCCCTTGCAAACTTTGTAGCTGGTGAAGTGAGGAAGGAGGAGGGAGATTGAGGATCGCCTTGACCTTCATAGGATATACCCTGATCCCCTAACGTGACACAATAAATCCCAGGAGTCGGCCATAATCCACACAAAAGACACATTTATGTGGGTTTAAGTGTATACGATAGAACCAAAACCGAAGGAAAATGGCTCGGAGGTGGGCTAGATGATCACTACGATGCATGGAATGCACTGGAAGGTCATCTAAATATGGTTGTACAATATGTTTAATATCATGTAAAGCGTAAGATATCACACATTGAAACGTCACATCAACATTCTTCAAACCAAAGTGCAGTTTTCGGTAGGCAAAAGTGCCCCAAGGACAAATGAAACTGGTTTTGTGTTGATCCGCAGGTAAGATATTGATTTGATTATATCCAGAGAAACCATCCATCAAAGAGAAGATTTCACTTTCGGCGCAATCGTCGATGATTTGGTCAATGAAGGGGGTAGGAAAGTTTTCCTTATTACAAGCTTTGTTGATATCCCTATAATCAACACAGACATGGATCGTACCTTGTTTCTTGTTAACCAAAACTAGATTGGATACCCAATCAGTCAAAGCCACTGGAAAAATAAAGCCAGCTTTAAGAAGTTTTTCGACTTCAAGCTTGATAGTAGCTGCTTTATGGGGGTGGACCAGATGAAGTCTCTACTGGATGGGTTTAGCATCTGGGTAGGTCTTAATTTTGTGTACAACAATATTAGGGTCAATACCTAACATCTCTTCGTAGCTCCATGCAAATATGTCACAAAATTCTTGAAAAAGTGATTTATATGTGGCAACCTCATCGGTGGTACATGAAGCTCCGATGTGGACATTTTTAAAAACTCCAGGTTTAATAGATATGTCGAGGGGATGGTGAGTGAAATGTTACTTAAGTTACCTTCGTATAACACATCGTGTGTGGATTCAGGAGCTGAAGAAATAACGACAATGATCGATGGAGTCGAGATCCATTGGTAACTCTTGATGGTGTGCTATTCGAGAAAGAGAATGGAACGATGATGCCCATCATCCCAAGGGGTATCTTCCATCGACATAACTGACATAATCATCTCATCCATGGGAAAAATAACGTGGAACGGATCAGGAGACGAATCACCGAGAGAGGGAGTAGAAGGGTCAATCGATTGAATGGCTTGGTAAGCAGATTCAACTGGACTTAAAGGCATCTGGTTGTCATAGTGAAGATAATCACCGGGTTCAGGTACTATCCATGGGTCAGAAGACACGGGAATTTCATGGACAAATGTGGAAATCATATTAATCAAGGCAACCAAAGGAGGCGGAACGTCGGGTGGTGGGATTGGAAACGTACCCATCAGAGCTGAATCTTTTAGTAGACCCACACCGACATTTTTGTACCCAGGGGGTGTCTTTGCAATGAAAGGTACATTGCTAGTACATGTAACAGAGTTAAAGAAGGCTAGTTGGTCTACTATAACTACTTTTCCCTGATGTGGAAAATGCACGATACGAAAAAGAGTAGACACGACTGCACGCATGGAATCGATCCAGCTACGACCAAGTAAGAGGTTGTAATTGAGAGGTGCGTCAAAGACCTCAACTTCAATGTTAACCATTTTTCCTTCTAACGTAATAGGCAATGAAGGGAGTACACCATAGGGTTTAAAGACAGAGCCATTAAAGGCTTTGCGCATGTTGTGTGATTTAGTTAAGGAAGGAGAGCCAATGGATCTCTAGTAGGCAATAGACATGACACACATCGAGGAACCCTCGTCAATAATTGTTCGACAAATGTTATTGTCGGTGACAACAACTTGTATTTGGAATACGAGCTGAGGGGGTAACCTCGGAATGTGATCTTCCAAGTCAAAGATTATTAAATTTGTATCCGTAGGGTCGATTCCACCGATATCTTTTAACAGTGCCTTCCGTTGTGTAGGAAAACTTTGAAGGACTTCGAGGGCTGACATCATAGACGGTGTTTGCGCTATATCCTCTACAATACTGTAGTTCTGGGCAACACGCACATGAGGATTGAAAGAAGACTTTCGAACCATGCCCTTTGGAGGAGGGTGAAGGACTGTATCGGGGTTCGATCGTTCGAGATGAAGGGGACCGTTGGAAGGTGGAGCCGAGGGATATTGTTGAACCAGTGAAGGTGGTATATCATCAACTTTCTCCTTGGAGGAAGAGTAATCTTTGGCACGAGTGGTAAGTGTGATGTCATTCTTCTTTGAATCATCAGTACATATAAGTACATTGGAGATAGTGAAGGAAGAAGGTTGATCATGGATGACCAATTGAGCCTATTGTTGAGAAGGGAAGGGCTGAGACAAGACCATAGGTGTAGGGGGTATTGGGGTCCCTTGAAGGAACTTCGTGACCTCAACACATCTCAGACAATCCTTCATGTAGTGATCATCACCAAAGATAAGGTAAGGATAGCGAGGTTTGCATTTGTCCTTATCATCAACAGGTTGTGACTTGATCTTTTCAGATTATGGGTTGTTATTTTTATCCTCCTTATTCCTACCCTTCCCTTTTCTAGATTTATTCTTACCGGTAGGAGTCAATTGAACAACATTCACTTCTGAATTTTTACTGGTGGGAGGGGTGGGCGTCAGAGCAGTTTGAACATTAGAAGCATGGGATTTGGGATTGGTGTGAGAGGCCTGCGCAGATTGAGGTTGAGCATGGAAAGTACCTATCACACCATCAATGACATGAGAAGCTGTAGGGGTTGTTGAGGTGGTCGTGGTAGAAGGACTAGGTGCATTAGGGAGCAGATCATAAAGAGTACCCATTTGTGAATAAATGAGATTGAGGTATTGGGCACGACTGATCACCTGTTCTTCTGTGACAACTCCACCCATAGAAATGTATTTAGATATGTCATTCAAGAAGGATTTCATGAACCATTCTGCCAATAACTGATCAGGAAGGTCGAGTTTGATTAAGCGTTGTCTTCGTCTCCACTCATGAATGTGATCAGAGATATGAGTGGCTTTATTTTTCTTGAAAGAACTCAAAATTTCGGTTCCCATTTCATAACAGACTGGAAACTAGTAGTGAGTAAGGAAATCCATGGCTAGGGTATTAAAGTCGGTGAAAAAGCCTCGTGCTAATTCTATATACCACTTTGCGGCTGAACCCGTGAGAGTTCATTGAAAAAGACGTAACCGAATGGAGTCATCCATCAAAGAGTTGGATGAACACCAAAGGTGGAAAGTCATTACATGATTGTTCGGATCTTCCCTCATTTACCATCGAACTTAGGAATGTCGAATGGTAATTTGGCCAGTATGACAGGCCAATGAGGAGAGTGATGGATAGGGTCATTCAAAATTCTAGACAAAGCGGGAAGATCCAAAGTGGCTAAGAAGGGTAACTGTCTATTCACATGAGGGTACTGGTGAATTTGGGGAGAAAGTCTCGTTGGTAAACCAGTAGGACCATAATCAGTTTGCATATGATCTGAAGATCCTACCAGATTCGGCTGGTGATGGGGAGGCATGTAACCCATGGGGTTGGGTTGGTTAGGGATGTTCCCTCGGAAAGGAGAACTGGATTGAACATTCGGGCCCCAAGTGGGATTCAAAGAACCCAGATATGGTTGACCATAGTTAGGGGGTACCGAAACACTAGCTTGAGAAGGTTTCCCTCAGAGGGTTGTGGGTTTGCTCGAAGGTTCCAAAGGTGAGCTAACAAGTTTGACGTGTTCGGTCCAGATTGTGAATTATAAGTTCCAACCTGAGAATGTCCTCCATATGGAGGGGGCACCCCAATTTGAGTGTGACTCCCAGATTGAGTTTGCCCCCCGACATAAGATTTCCCTCTAGCAGGAATCTGGTAACCGAAAGTGAGTAGATGATGAGTGCTACCAATTGGATTGGAGCCACTAGGGCCAGATCTGCTATGAAGAGGTGGATAAGACCCTCTGGAGAGGACCTGGGAAGGTGTGGGAACATAACCAATAGAGGTATTATTCCCAAGTGGTACTCCGAATGGAATTTGGATATGGATGGAAGAAGAAGGGTTCAAAGCTTGATACTCAAGGGGAAGAGAAGGGGTAGGTCTAGAGGAATGTGGTGTACCAATGGGAGCATGGTTAACCATTGTATTCCTGGTGGGAATAGTTGTAGCATGAGGAAGAATTGTAGAGTGGGCCATTTGAAAAGGGATGGTTGAACTAGGACTAACTGACTGTGCGTCTGGACCAACAAAGAGATAGGCAGTTGTACTGGAAAAATGACCTAGGGATACTGTGAGGATGATAGACGTCTTGGGTAGCTCAGGGATGGCGGGTGTATCCACTCTTTTCCCTGAGCCATAAAGGTCTCGTATCGTACGAGGTGGGCTTCTAACTATGTCAGTAGTCTAGAAAGGATCGTCGGCTCCAAAAGGTCCAGTTAGAGTTCTAGAAGAAACAACAACAAGTTCCCTGGCATAATTCATCTAGATAAAACATCTTTCATATCTAGGAGGGATGCAGAAAGCTTCCATAGAATCATAAATAATTTAGAAACTTTCCAAAGAGGCTGAACCTTCCTCTTGTATTACGTTGGTATCCTAGACTTCACTCTGTTGAGGAGAGCCCTCTGATGTGTGAGGGGGTATAGGGGTAGAATCTTCCATGTTTTTCGGTGGAAGTCCCTGTACCCTACGTGAACAACAGGGAGGGTCTATGTTGGTGGAACCAAAAATTTGTCGAAAAAAATATATGGCCAACTACGAAAACAAACAACACTTGCTAATAAAATCTAATAAAACTTCTT
>JASDQU010010051.1:105755-132006 GCA_032191745.1 Picea mariana | reverse complement strand
GTTGTCATTTCTGGGATGACAACCACTTTCATATTTTATTTGATGACTCTACTCCACCTTCTATAGAGAATATCAATGTACCACATCAAGAGCTAGTTACCAGCATCCAGCCTACATATTATACAATGGTATTGTTCCTTCCAGATTCATATTTGATCATATCCCACTATGTGGATATATATTCTTATTTGGATCCACATGATAGGTGTCAGTATTGGGAGCATGATTTTCAGTTGGTTATTGGGTGTCAATATCTTCCATGTGGGGTTCACATGAGAAATTGGACATGGGACCTTGGTTTAAAATGGCGGTTGGAATAATTCAACATGGTGGCTACCATTTCTCAATGGGACCCTGGTTCTCTAGTGTACTTCATCACTATGTTCCACACTTATCCATGGGACCCTGGTATATGGTTGTACATCAAGTGTTGAGGACAACACTTTCATAAGGGGGATGGAATGTAAGGTAGATAGAGAGGTAGTGGAGGGGCCCAAAGGGCCCATAGTGGTAATAGTGGAGGTCATTCAATGTAAGGTGTACAAGGTCCACTATATTATTAAATAAGGCCCACTATGGTAGTTAGAAATAATAAATGGATAGTTAGATATAATAAATGTAAGAGGACTTCTTAGAAGGATCTACTTCTAGAAGATTCCTCCTCTAGAATGTTCTTAGGTGATGGTAGCACTATATAAAGGGGTTCAAGCAATGTAATGAGACATGAAGAGAAACATTGTATTATGAGTTGTAGCTCCATAGGAGGATGCCCCCTCGAAAAGGCAAGTGAACATGAGATGATCTCTTCCATAATAGGATCCATTGTATGGTGTTGCCCTACCTGAAGGGTTTGGTAATAATAAATAGTGGTTTCTTCTATATTGTTCTGTGGATCTATTGTGTATTCAGTATTTATGGTGATTATATTTTTAGATCTATTCTTTGGTTCTTAACAATAGAACCTTCTAGGAAGTCCTATTACATTTATTATATCTAATTACCCATTTATTATATCTAAATACCATAGTGGGCCTTATTTAATTATATAGTGGACCTAGTCCACCTTACATTGAATGGCCTCCACTATTATCACTATAGGCCCTCTGCGCCCCCCCTACTACCTCTCTAGCTACATTACATTTCTCTCTGGCCCCCCCCACTACCTCTCTAGCTACCTTACAACTTTCCCCTCCACAGTCACCTTGTGTAAGATCCTAAGAAGATAGGCTACTAAAGTTACCACAAACAACAGTGATGCCCGGGGAAACAATCGACAGTCCGATCCACACGCAAGGGTAGGGTATCGAGCCTGAAATCAACTTGAAAGGCTTCCACTCATAATTGTGGGTATACCTTCAAGAAACCCCCATAATACATGCAATCTATACACTGAGACCAAAAAATTAGGGTGAGTAACTCTGCCAATCTCAATGTGACCTCAAGTTTGACCCTTGTGTGAAAAGGGCTTCCCAGGACAAAATGTTGCAAATGGATTTGAACATTCCCTATCACAAGATACTATTGTGTGTTTTGTGATTTGGAGAGTGTGTCTCATTTCCTATTCCAAAGCTCTAGCCTAGCTAATGTTGGTGTAAAAGATCCCTAGAAAATAAAAGTTACAACTTGAGTTTTAAATTTCGCAATGTTTTTAAGAGGCTGTTGTTACTCAAGAGGTAGACATGAATGAAACCAATGTTGTGTAAGACCTCGACCCAATAATGTGCAAATAGAAATGAATGATGCAAACTTTCGCTCGATGAATTCTATCTACAATAGGGAGAAAGTATTTTTTTGAAACAATGTGAACTACAACGTACACTTCCTTTTCTTTGAATGTAATACCAAACAATCATCAACAATATAATTTCACTATTCATTCTATTTCAATTTTTTGAATGCCAATATTTTCTGTGTAAATGATTACCTAAAAGACTGAAGACTTTAATTTTTTCCTTTCAAAAAACCAAAACAGGGATGGAACTAAGAAAGGATAAGTAATCAATGAAAATAAAATACTCAACACACACCCAAATCGATCTTTCAATGGAGATAAAAATAAAAATGACAAAAAAAATGTTTCTTCAAATGTGAATAAAAAATGGTATTCTAATCATTAATCAATCCATAATGTGTAACCAACCTAAAACTTCAAATCCAATCGAAGATTTTTAATCGAATAAGCACTCAGACACAAATCCAGAGATTATACCCTTGTCGATAAAAATCAAAAAACAAAAATTGGAAAAACATCAAAAGAGAGGTGTTCGATCTCCGATACCAATCGAGAGAAAGATTAAATAGTCAGGAAAAAGCCAAGAACTGGCATTAAAAATCCTTTCCCAGCTGACTAAAGCAAAACTGGGCATCGACAGAGGCCAAAACCTAATCCAAAATTTTTCTCAAACGCCGCCACATGATGGAAGTATAACACAACATGGAAATGAAGAGTTTTCGTAGGTTAGAAATATACAGGATGCAGAAATCCCTCACTGAAATAAACCACCAGGGTGCGGAAATCAAAGGTTTCTGTAGGCTATTTATAAAGTGCAGTGTGGAAGTGTTTGAAAAAATAAGAAATTTGGAAAAAAGGCAAAGCATCTAAGTGGATTTTCAAACCCAGAGAGTCTGAATGAATCTCCCATAGACTCAGAGACCGATTTCAAGAGAAAAGAATAGATCAAAAGAAAACGGCCAACAAAAAAACATAATAAAGTTGTTTTTCCCAGTAGAGTCGCCAATTTTGTTATTGGGTAAATCGGTAGATGCAGACAAGGACCAATCCCCCTAGATCCACCTGGATCTAGAACAAAACGAGACGGAACAAGACGCTTTCCCTAAGTTGTGATCATTGAGTTTACTACCAAAAGAGGAATAGATAACATACCTTATGAATCACTTCCTTATATATTTGTTGTCCTTGCTTCACTCCAGTGCTCTTGTGGAATCAGATCTGCGATAACACAAACAACCCAACGTGAAAGCAACAATAGTAGAATTCAATGACAACCTAAACATGTGATCAAGGAATCATGTAATAAAATACTAATTATTTTATGGGAAAGAGATGTGCCACCATATTATATTAATGAAAAGTAGAAGATACAACTGAATTTCCTTGATGTTGCAAGTTCCCTTTTAGTGGTCCTTCATTCCAACACACAGATACACTTGCTCCGAAATTCACATAAAGATAATCCACAAAATATTGATGGGAAAATGGTGGCCCCAAGCATCACTAAGAACATGATTCTTCACACAGTCTTCAGCCTATTCTTTCATCAATTCTCTTTTTAATCTTTCTTAACCATTTCCATGAGAAGCCCATGATTATATAGGAGAAGGTGAAGTGGTTTAAAGGGATGAGGATGATCCCACCAAATCAGAGAAACCAGTGGGATAGCCACCATACAGATGCCACATCACATTTTAGAAGAATACCCTTCTAGAAACTTCGTGAAACCTCTTTTCTCTTTTAGCTTTGGAATGCCATCGCACCCTACCTATATAGTATCTTGTGGAAATCCCACGGGCTAGCTATAGAGAAGCCTACAGAAATGATAGGTTTTTGCACTATGTAATATGTGCAGCCTGTAGACCCTTTCTAAAAAGAAGCCTTGTAGAGGAGGAAATAAGTTGTTTTTCTCAGGCAAAAAGTCATGTTAGGAGCCTGAACACATGTTTGTGAAATCATCACTAGTGTGACCAAAATTATGTATAACACTAGTATCCTTATTTATACAACTCTGGCACATGTGGATGGAGGTGTCTCTTCACTGGCAGGACTGACTTCTTCTTCTGTGTGGTTATAACCACCTTTAATATATTCTGGGGCCTCTTTAATATATTCTGGGGCCGACTTCTTATTATGCCTATTACAATTATGTTTTGACCAATCCGCAAAAGGGGATTTGGTCTTTTAAAATAGATGACATGATCAATCCACAATAGGGGATTGATCTAATGAATAATACAACAATATTAATTATAATACAGTTTGCAGTTACATTATTTCAACAGATATCACTCATGCTCAATATTTAAATATTGTTTATTCACAATCTAGCACGTTATATGATTTGATTCCACGAGCTTCTCTCCCACTAACTAATCCAACTACTATAACTCCTACAAAATCTCACGCCGATAATGGTGTGATAGGTTCTGTTACCCAACACTCTACAAGTAAACCTTCTGGTCAATATAACCCTAAGGATACTCTTACCGTTACCACTCAAAACACTTCACCTCCTGCTACTACTCCTGGTAAAAGTTTCGAGATTAACATGGTTCAGTCCACAACTATCAGTAAATATCAACAACCTGGAAGTAAGAAAAAGGGAAAAGGAAAAGCTAAGAAAAATTCCCCACAACAGGAGAAACCCAAAAATCAACCTACTAAGGATACACATAAGTGAAAGCCTAAATATCCTTGTCTCATTTGCGAAAAATACCATTATACTAAGGATTGTCCGTGTCATGCTAACATTAATCAATTTCTTAAAGGAACTTCAATCACGCCTGTGGTTTTGACAAATCCTTTCCCGTCTCAATAGACTCAAATGGTTGCGCAAGAACGACCCTCTGCCTCTAGAAGTTCTTATGTACTTATGTGTCAAGAAAATACTGAACATGTTTTCATAAGAACATGAACCAAAGACTATTCATCTTCGAATCTAAGTGCTATTGATCAACCTTCTACCACTCCTCCTACATCTACATATACTTCACCTACTACTAGTCCTCTTCAAATTCATCGGCCTGGTTCTGACATAGTGATACGACCACCTCCAAATGGTGTTGTTCATAAGTCATCTTTTAATCCGCATGCGTGAGTTGCTAAAAACTACAATATTGTAGAAGAATTAGCTCAAGCACCCTCTGTGATGTCAACCCTCAAATTCCTTCTAAGTTTCCTTACACAACGAAGAACATTATTGTCAGCCACTGGTGGAGTTGATCCAATTGATGCGAATATGACAATTTTTTATTTTGAAACCCATCTTCCAACACTTCCCCACCAACTTTATTTTCAAATTCAAGTTATTATGCGGGAGAAAACCATTTTTTGTACCATCATTGACAAAGGGTCCTCAACCTATGCAATGTCCCTCAGTTGCTGGAAAGTTGTTGGGTCTCCTTCACTCAATCAATCACCTACTACATTGAAAGATTTCGATGGTAGAGGATTTAAACCCTTTGGAGTACTCAACGCATTGCCAATCAAATTAGAAGGTAAAACAATCACTGTTGAGGTCGAGGTGGTTGATGCATGCCTCAACTATAACTTTAAATATGTTGTAGCTGTATTTATGCCATTTCCACCATAGTTTCTACCTTGTTTCATGTTCTTCGTTTCCCTCATCAAGGAAAAATAGTCACGAAAGACCAACTTGCCTACTTTAATTCTGATTCACGCATTGGTAATGTTACTTTAATAGAACAAATATTATCTACTTATGAGGATGTTGGAGTGGGTATTTTAAAATATTCATCACTAATGGGAACTTTTCCACTCCTACAACCTGACATTTCTCCTCTCCCACTGCCCGACATTCCTCTTGTTGTTGTTCATATAAACATGATTTTGACTGGTGCTAGTATTTCCCTTGAATCATATGATCATTGGATAGTACCAAGTCCTACACAATATGAGAGATATGGCGACTGAATGCCACTTAGTCAAATTGAGTTGGCCTATCAATCCATCCAATCCACCTCTATAGCTAGTTCTGACACCGCTGATAGAACAAATCCAATTTTAGATGAATACTCTCGCTCCTCTTGGCTTATTTCTACTTCATCTCTTGATACTTTTGATGGTACTTTCCCCAATGATGAAAGTATCATGAAGATTATGTCTCTGGAGGATAATTCATGGGATTATGGTCATCATCGTTCCTAATTTCTCCATGAGCTCGAGATTGTTGAGAGTCATTTAGAATCTTGATTTCCATTTGAGGGAATTGAGATTTCCCAAACTCCCATCTTAATCCATGATGTTTTATCTAAAGGGAATTTAGGGAATATCTCCATTACTATTCCCATTATATTTCAATAAACCTAGAGGTCATGGAAAACATTCATATAGGTGGCTCTTGTTCCTTGGATGAAATTCGAACTTATACGACCCTATTCCAAGAATTTTGTGATGTCTTTTCTGAGTCTTAGAGAGAAATGCCTGGTATCAACCCACAAATTATCATTCACAAAATTAAGACATATTCTAAAGCCAAGCCTGTTTGACAAAAGATTTATCCTATTCATCCATGAAAATCCACTGCTATTAAAGCCAAAGTTGAAAAACTTCTTAAAGTCGGTTTTATTTATCCTGTACCTTTGACTGATTGGGTTTCCAATATTGTTCCCATCATGAAGAAACAAGGAATGATCAATGTATGTATTGATTATAGGGATATCAATCAGGCTTGTCCGAAAGATAATTATCGAACCCCTTTTAACAACTAGATAGTTGATGAATTTTCCGGTATTGAAATCTTCTCATTTATGGATGTTTTTTTTGGCTATAATCAAATAAACATACTACAATCGGATCAACATAAAACTGCTTTTACTTGTCCTTGGGGTACTTTTGCTTATCGAAAGCTTCCTTTCAGACTTAAGAATGTTGGCGCTACTTTTCAATGAGCTATGTCTTGTGCATTTCATGACATTAAGTAGATTGTTAAACCATATTTTTATGGTTTTCTTGCACATTCCATGTGACATCAAGATCAACCGCAACATCTACGAATCATATTCCTTAGGTGTCGACATTGCAATATTCGCTTAAATCCACAAAAATGTGTATTTTGTGTGGAATTGGTACGCCTCTTGGGTTTCATCGTATCCAAGCATGGGATCTGTGTTGATCCCTTGAATATTGAGGCCATACTGAACTTACCTCCTCCTTAAACATTACACCAACTCCAAAGTTTGCAAGAGAAGGATTTTTTTTTACGTCGATTCATTCCCAACTACACTGAACTGACCAAAGGTTTTACCTAAATTCTTAAGAAATGGTTTCCTTTTGTTTGGGACAACATCTCTCAACTAACATTTGATACTTTAAAGAACACATTGACTCAAACCCCATTGTTACATCCCCCATATTACAATCGATATTACCTTTTGTACATTGCAGCTTTTGATAGTACCATTTCTATGGTGCTTGTCTAATATGATGAATCACATGATGAACATGTGATATACTATTTAAGTAGGAGTCTTACCACTTCCAAAATCAAATATTCACATGTGGAGAAATTGGCATTGGCTACTGTTCAAGCTGTCCAAAATTTCCGTCACTACATCTTATTGTGTAAAACCACCGTCATTTCTGATTTCAATCCTATGCAACATATTCTGACTAGGCAGGTATTGGGGGGAAAATACTCCAAATGGATTTAGTTTGATTTGGAATTTGAGAAAACCAATTCAAAGAAATATTTGGTTTTTGTTGAGTTAATTTGTGACCTTCCCTCCACTGAAACAAAAAATGTGGCATAAGACTCGATTCCCGATAAATCTCTTTTTTTGATCAGCTCCTCAAATCCTTGGTATGGAGACATAATAATATATATAGATGCAAACCTTTCGAACTGATTTGTCTAGTATTGAATGCCATCACATTCGATAGCAAGCTCGACAATACATTATTGTTGGAGATACCCTTTATCGTCGTGATGTTGATTATATTTTTAGATAGTGTTTAACAAATGAAGAGGCCGAGCGAGCTCTTAATGACTTTCATTTCAGAGCATGTGGTGGTCATATGTCTGGGTATGCCACTACCCAAAATTTTATACAAGACAAATATGTTTGACCGTCACTATTTAAGGAGTGCATCCTTGCGGTCCAAAAGTGTCATGCATGCCATATCTACAATCGTAAGCTGCATGCACCTCCTAATCCTCTTCACCTTGTAGTTTTCGCTGGTCCATTTGATAAATGGGGAATTGATTTCATGACATGTAATCCTCACTTGAATAGGGGGCATGGGTATATATTTTTGTCGGGGATTAATTCACTAAGTGGGCCAAGGTGATGCCTACATTCAATAACACTAAGAAAACTACATGCCTTTTTGTTTTTAATCACATTATTTCTCGATTCAGTGTGCCCCAAGCCATTGTCACTGATCATGTCACTCATTTTCAAAATTACATGATGTCGGAATTAAACCACCAAGTTGGGTTTATGACATGAAAACTCAAATCCTTACTATCCGCATGCCAATGGCCAATTCGAAGCCGTAAACAAAGTTTTGACAATGATGCTTTGTAGGATGATAGGTGTTGGTGAAATTATATGCATAATATATTACCAAACATAAATTATCAATCGAGATTCGTAATCAGTAGAGTTGATGCACTATATGTGCCGATAACAGATAGGTTCCTATGTCTGTTTAGTATAGCTTAGATAAGAAAACTATTTAGAAACCAACACACTTTTAAAAATAACAATATGCACAGAATTTCAAAAGTTGGAAAGCAAAACTCATAAACAAGCAAAAGCTCTTGCTCAGGTGATGGACATATTCATTGATGGCTCATGAAAATAAAATATGAACTTTGATTCTATCTCCTGGAGAAACTAAACTAACAAGTGGGATGCTCCATTAAATCTCATGTATGGTAAAATATGGAGATCCAACTGTTCCTGCATTACCACACTGCTGGAGCATGGAATATGTCACTGCTGTAGGATCATGTGAAAGGTGACTACTGCTGTAGCATGGAAGATGTCACTGCTGCAGGGTCATGTGAAAGGTGATTGCTGCTGTAGCTGTGACTGCTGTAACTATTGGACCAGAGAATGTGAAGTGGAGAAATATGAATTGATGTTGATGAATCATGGAAAAGAGGAAGTATGAAAGTGGAATTGTGGTACTCTCATATGACTGGAAAAATACTACTGCAATTGTTGATGGAGTCATGAATATACCTCTCTATCTACCTTACAACTTGCCCCTCCACAGTCACCTTGTGTAAGATCCTAAGAATATAGGCTACTAAAGTTACCACAAACAACAGTGATGCCTGGGGAAACAATCGACAGTCCAATCCACATGCAAGGGTAGGGTATCGAGATTGAAATCAACTTGAAAGGCTTCCACTCATCATTGTGGGTATACCTTCAAGCGACCCCCATAATACATGCAATCTCTACACTGAGACCAACAAAGCAGGGTGAGTAACTCTACCAATATCAATGTGACCTCACGTTTGACCCTTGTGTGAGAAGGGCTTCCCAGGACAAAATGTTGCAAATGGATTTGAACACTCCCTATCACAAGATACTATTGTGTGTTTTGTGCTTTGGAGAGTGTGTCTCACTGCCTATTCCAAATATTTAGCCTAGCTAATGTTGGTGTAAAAGAGCCCTAGAAAATAAAAGTTACTACTTGAGTTTTAAATTTCGCAATGTTTTTAAGAGTCTATTGTTACTCGAGAGGTAGACGGGAATGAAACCAATGTTGTGTAAGACTTCAACCCAATAATGCACAAATAGAAATGAATGATGCAAAATTTTGTTCGATGAATTCTATCTACAGTAGGGACAAAGTATTTTTCTGAAACAATGTGAACTATGATGTACAATTCCTTTTCTTTGAATGTAATACCAAACAATCAACAACAATATAATTTCACTATTCATTCTCTTTCATTTTTTTGAATGCCAATATTTTCTATGTAAATGATTACCTAAAAGACTGAAAGACTTTAATTTTTTCCTTTCAAAAAACCAAAACAGGGATGGAACTACGAAAGGATAAGCAATCAATGAAATAAAATTCTCAACAAGAACCCAAATCGATCTTTTATGGAGATAAAAATAAAAATGACAAAAAAAATGTTTCTTCAAATGTGAATAAAAAATGGTCTTCTGATCATTAAGAAATCCAGAATGTGTAACCAACCTAAAACTTCAAATCCAATCGAAGATTTTTAATCGAACAAGCACTCAGACACAAATCCATAGATTATACCCTTGTCGATAAAAATCAAAAAACAAAAATTGGAAAAAGATCAAAAGAGAGGTGTTCGATCTCTGACACCAATCCAGAGAAAGATTAAACAGTTAGGAAAAATCCAAGAACTAGCATTAAAAATCCTTTCTGAGCTGACTAAATAAAAACTGGGCATCGACAGAGGCCAAAACCTAATCCAAAAAATTTCTCAAACGCCACTACAGGCTGGAAGTATAACACAGTGTGGAAATGAAGAGTTTCCACAGGTTAGAAACAAACAGGATGCGGAAATCCCTCACTGAAATAAACCACCAGGGTGCGAAAATAAAAGGTTTCCGCGGGCTATCTATAAAGTGCAGTGCGGAAGTGTTTGAAAAAACAAGAAATTTGGAAAAAAAAGGCAAAGCATCTAAGTTGATTTTCAAACCCAGAGAGTCTAAATGGATCTCCCATAGACTCAGAGACTGATTTCAAGAAAAAAGAATAGATCAAAAAAAAATGGCCAACAAAAAACCATAATAAAGTTGTTTTCCCCATTAGAGTCACCAATTTTGTTATTAGGTAAATCGGTAGATGCAGACATGAACTAATCCCCCTAGATCCACCTAGATCTAGAACAAAACGAGATAGAACAAGATGCTTTCCCTAAGTTGTGATCATTGAGTTTACTACCAAAAGAGGAATAGATAACATACCTTATGAATCACTTCCTTATATCTTTGTTGTCCCTGCTTCACTCCAGTGCTCTTGTGGAATAAGATCCGCGATAACACAAACCAACCAATGTGAAAGCAACAATAGTAGAATTCAATGACAACCTAAACATGTGATCAAGGAATCATGTAATAAAATACTAATTATTTTATGGGAAAGAGACGTGCCACCGTATTATATTAATGAAAAGTAGAAGATACAACTGAATTTCCTTGATGTTGTAAGTTCCCTTTTAGTGGTCCTTTGTTCCATCACACACATACACTTGCTCCAAAATTTTCATGAAGATAATCCAAAAAATCTTGATGGGAAAATGGTGGCCCCAAGCATCACTAAGAACACGATTCTTCACACAGTCTTCAGCCTATTCTTTCATCAATTCTCTTCTTAATATTGCTTAACCTTTTCCATGAGAAGCCCATGATTATATAGGAGAAGGTGAAGTGGTTTAAGGGGATGAGGACGATCCCACCAAATCAGAGAAACTAGTGGGATCGCCACCATATAGACGCCACCTCACATTCTAGAAGATTCCCCTTCTATAAACTTCGTGAAACGTCTTTCCTCTTTTAGCTTTGGAATGCCGCTGCACCCTGTCTATATAGTAGCCTGCAAAAATCCCGCAGGCCAGCTATAGAGAAGCCTGCGAAAATGATAGATTTCCGCACTATGTAATATGTGCAGCCTGCAGAGCCTTTCTAAAAAGAAGCCTTGTAGAGGAGGAAAGAAGTTGTTTTTCTCAGGAAAAAAGTCATGTTAGGAGCCTGAACACATGTTTGTAAAATCATCATTAGAGTGACCAAAATTATGTATAACACTAGCCTCCTTATTTATACAACTCTGGCACATGTGGATGTAGGTGTCTCTTCACTGGCATGGATGACTTCTTCTTCTGGGTGGATATAAACATATTTAATATATTCTGGGGCCTCTTTAATATATTCCGGGGCTAACTTCTTATTATGCCTATTACAATTATGTTTTGACCAATCCGCAAAAGGGGATTTGGTGTTTTACAATAGTCGACATGATCAATATGCAATAGGGGATTGATCTAATGAATTATACAACAATAATAATTATAATACAGTTTGCAGTTACATTATTTCAACAGATATCACTCGTGTTCAATATTTAGATATTGTTTATTCACAATCTGGCACATTATATGATTTGATTCCATGAGCTTCTCTCCCACTGACTAATCCAACTACTGTACCTCCGACAAAATCTCATGCCAATAATGGTGTGATAGGTTCTGTTATCCAACACTCTACAAGTAAACCTTCTGGTCGATATAACCCTAAGGATACTCCTACTGTTACCACTCAAAACACTTCACCTCCTGCTACTACTCCTGGTAAAAATTTCAAGATTAACACGGTTCAGTCCACAACTATCGGTAAATATCAACAACCTGGAAGTAAGAAAAAGGGAAAAGGAAAAGCTAAGAAAAATTCCCCACAACAGGAGAAACCCAAAACTCAACCTACTAAGGATACACATAAGTGCAAGCCTAAATATCCTTGTCTCATTTGTGAAAAATACCATTATACTAAGAATTGTCCGCGTCCTGCTGACATTAATCAATTTCTTAAAGGAACTTCAATCACACCTGTCATTTTGACAAATCTTTTCCCATCGTAATAGACTCAAATGGTTGCGCAAGAACGACCCTCTGCCTCTGGAAGTTCTTATGTACTTATGTGTCAAGAAAATTCTGAACATGTTTTCATAAGAACATGAACCAAAGACTATTCATCTCCCAATATAAGTGTTGTTGATCAACCTTCTACCACTCCTCCTACATCTACATATACTTCACATACTACTAGTCCTCTTCAAATTCATCGACCTATTTTTGACACAGTGATACGACCACCTGCAAATGGTGTTGTTCATGAGTCATCTTTTAATCCGCATGAGTGAGCTGCTAAAAACTATAATATTGTAGAAGAATTAGCTCAAGCATCCTCTGTGATGTCAACCCTCAAAGACCTTCAAAGTTTCCTTACAAAATGAAGAGCATTGTTGTCATCCATTGGTGGAGTTGATCTGACTGATGCAAATATGATGATTTTTTATTTTGAAACCCATCTTCCAAGACTTCCCCACCAACTTTATTTTCAAATTCAAGTTATTGTGTGGGAGAAAACCATTTTTCGTACCATCATTGATGAAGGGAACTCAACCTACATAATGTCCCTCAGTTGTTGGAAAGTTGTTGGGTCTCCTTCACTCAATCAATCACCTACTACATTGAAAGCTTTCGATGGTAGAGGATTTAAACCCTTTGGAGTACTCAACACATTGCCAATCGAATAAGAAGGTAAAACAATCACTATTGATGTAGAGGTGGTTGATGCACGCCTCGAATATAAACTTTTAATATTCCGTAGTTGTATTTATGACATGTACACCATAGTTTCTACCTTGTTTCATGTTCTTCGTTTCCCTCATCAAGGAAAAATAGTCACGGTAGACCAACTTGCCTACTTTAATTCTGATTCACGCATTGGTAATGTTTCTTTAATAGAACAACTCTTATTTTCTTACGAGGATGTTGGAGTGGGTATTTTAAAATATTCAACAATAATGGGAACTTTTCCACTCCTACCACCTAACATTTCTCCTCTCCCACTGCCCGCCATTCCTATTGTTGTTGTTCAGATAAACATGATTTTGACTGGTGCTAGTATTTCCCTTGAATCATATGATCATTGGATAGTACCAAGTCCTACACAATATGAGAGATATGGTGACTGAATTCCACTTATTCAAATTGAGTTGGCCTATCACTCCATCCAATCCGCCTCTATAGCCAGTTCTGACACTGCTGATAGAACAAATCCAATTTTAGATGAATACTCTCGCTCCTCTTGGCTTATTTCTACTTCATCTCTTGATACTTTTGATAGCACTTTACCCAATGATGAAAGTATCATGAAGATTATGTCTCTAGAGGATAATCCATGGAATGATGGTCATCATCGTTCCTAATTTCTCCATGAGCTCGAGATTGTTGAGAGTCATTTAGAATCTTGATTTCCATTTGAGGGAATTGAGATTTCCCAAACTCCCATCTTAATCCATGATGTTTTATCTAAAGGGAATTTAGGGAATATCTCCATTACTATTCCCATTATATTTTGATAAACCTGGAGGTCTTGGAAAACATTCATATAGGTGGCTCTTGTTCCTTGGATGAAATTCGAACTTATACGACCCTATTCCAAGAATTTCGTGATGTATTTTCTCAGTCTTACAGAGAAATGCCTGGTATCAACCCACAAATTATCATTCACGAAATTAAGACATATCCTGAAGCCAAGCCTGTTTGACAAAAGATTTATCCTGTTCATCCATGAAAATCCACTGCTATTAAAGCCGAAGTTGAAAAACTTCTTAAAGTCGGTTTTATTTATCCTGTACCTTTGACTGATTGGGTTTCCAATATTGTTCCCATCATGAAGAAACAAGGAACAATCCATGTATGTATTGATTATAGGGATATCAATCGGTCTTGTCCGAAAGATAATTATCGAACCCCTTTTAGCAACTAGATAGTCGATGACTTTTCCGATAGTGAAATCTTCTCATTTATGGATGTTTTTTTCGACTATAATCAAATAAACATACTACCATTGGACCAACATAAAATTGCTTTTACTTGTCCTTGGGGTACTTTTTCTTATTGAAAGCTTCTTTTCATACATAAGAATGTTGGCGCTACTTTTCAACGAGCTATGTCTTGTGCATTTCATGACATTAAGTAGATTGTTAAACCATATTTTGATGGTTTTCTTTCACATTCCATGTGACATCAAGATCATGTGCAACATCTACGAGCCATATTCCTTAGGTTTCGACATTGCAATATTCGCTTAAATCCACAAAAATGTGTATTTTGTGTGGAATTGGGACGCCTCTTAGGTTTCATCATATCCAAGCATGGGATCTATGTTGATCCCTTGAGTATTGAGGCCATACTGAACTTACCTCCTCCTTCAACGTTACACCAACTCCAAAGTTTTCAAGAGAAGGATTTTTTTTTACATCGATTCATTCCCAACTACACTGAACTGACCAAAGGTTTTACCTAACTTCTTAAGAAATGGTTTCCTTTTGTTTGGGACAACATTTCTCAACTAAAATTTGATACTTTAAAGCACACATTGACTCAAACCCCATTGTTACATCCCCCATATCACAATCGATATTACCTTTTTTACAATGCAACTTCTGATAGTACCATTGCTATGGTGCTTGTCCAATATGATGAATCACATGATGAACATGTGATATATTTTTTAAGTAGGAGTCTTACCACTTCCAAAATCAAATATTCACATGTGGAGAAATTGGCATTGGCTATTGTTCAAGCTGTCCAAAATTTCCGTCACTACATCTTATTGTGTAAAACCACCGTCATTTCTAATTTCAACCCCATGCAACATATTCTGACTAGGTAGGTGTTGGGAGGGAAATACTCCAAATGGATTTAGTTTGATTTGGAATTTGAGAAAACCAATTCAAAGAAATATTTAGTTTTTTTTGAGTTAATTTGTGACCTTCCCTCCACTGAAACAAAAAATGTGGCAGAAGACTCGATTCTCGATGAATCTTTTGTTTTGATCATCTCCTCAAATCCTTGGTATGGAGACATAATAATATATCTCTAGATCCAAACCTTTCAACCTGAATTGTCTAGTATTGAATGCCATCACATTCAATAGCAAGCTCGACAATACATTATTGTTGGCGATACCCTTTATCATTGTGGTGTTGATTATATTTTTAGACAATGTTTAACAAATGAAGAGGCCAATAGATCTCTTAATGAATTTCATTCCGGAGCATGTGGTGGTCATATGCCTGGGTACCCAAAATTTTCTACAAGCCAAATATTTTTGGCCATCATTGTTTAAGGATTTCATCCTTGCAGTCCAAAAGTGTCATGCATGCCAGATATACAATCGTAAGCTGCATGCACTCCTAATCCTCTTCACCTTGTAGATTTCGTTGGTCCATTTGATAAATGGGGCATTGATTTCATGACATGTAATCCTCACTCGAATAGGGGACATGGGTATATATTGTCGTCGTGGATTAATTCACTAAGTGGGCCAAGGTGATGCCTACATTCAATAACACCAGGAAAACTACATCCCTTTTTGTTTTTAATCACATTATTTCTCGATTTAGTGTGCCCCAAGCCATTGTCATTGATCATGTCACTCATTTTCAAAATTACATGATGTTGGAATTAAACCACCAAGTTGGGTTTATGACATGAAAACTCAACTCCTTACTATCCACAGGTCAATGGCCAAGTCGAAGCTGTAAACAAAGTTTTGACAATGATGCTTCGTAGGATGATAGGTGTTGGTGCAATTATATGCATAACATATTACCAAACATAAATTATCAACCAAGATTCGTAATCAGTAGATTTGATGCACTATATGTTTCGATAACAGATAGGTTCCTATATCTGTTTAGTATAGCATAGATAAGAAAACCATTTAGAAACCAACACACTTTTAAAAATAACAATATTCACACAATTTCAAAAGTTGGAAAGCAAAACTCATAAACAAGCAAAAACTCTTGCTCAGGTGATGGGCATGTTCATTGATGACTCATGAAAATAAAAGATGAACTTTGATTCTATCTCCTGGAGCAACTAAACTAACAAGTGGGATGCTCCATTAAAGCTCATGTATGGTGAAATATGGAGATCCAACTGTTCCTACATTACCACACTTTACAACAAATTCTAATAGTGAAATCAAACAAAATAACATGAAATCAAAATAACATGAAATCAAAATAACAAATACATAAAAATAAAAATAAAAATAACAAATACATGAAATTGAAATAAAAATAACTAGTTATGTTTAGGCTATAGTTTGAGAATTTAAACAATTTCATAATTTCCCATTCCCAAATTTATAGGAGGATAACTACTTTTGGTTATGGAAGGTAGTTACATTTTTGATGAAACTCTTTTCATATAAAAATAGAGAAAGAAAACTAATAAGGGGCCAAATATGTATTTGAAGGGAAAATTCTGCAACAAGATAAAGGCTGCATTACATTGCTGAATGGTGGTATTTTCTTGCTATGGAGGACTGTGTAAAATATATAGTTATTCTAATTTAATAGCAGGTTTCATTTCTATGCATTACTGTAAGGCTTGTTAATTTGTTATTATTTAATTTTATTTAGTCAGTTTCGATTCAAATTTTGTTATGAATTAGTGTATTAATAATTGATTGTAACATTGTTGTTAATCTCAATTATATTATACTATTTGCAATTCTGTAATGCTATCTTTGCAGGGCCTAACAAGATTTAAATCAAAATTGATTTTGAGTTCATGGAGACTTGAAGATGATAACTTATCACTATTTATTAGTTAACCATAATCTTGTCTTGTATTATGTTATATTGAATTAAATGAACTGTTTCTTTAGTTTGATGTAAATATTATATTGGATTCATGTTATATATTTGAGTTTGAGTATATGTTGTGATCGCTTTATTAACTATTTATTGAAGTTATTTCAGGGCATATTTGTGTTCATAGTTCGCAAATCATATGAACTAATTCTATGGTTTTTGAATGAATCCTAATCTCAAATTCAATATCAATCCTATCTCCCTTTTATACATTTTTTTGTTGATTAGGGGTAAGGCTGTTCTTCTCCTGATTAAGATAGAATTTCCTATTCGTTTCTTGCATCTTAGGGTAGATTTACATTTAGAGTAATTTCACTTCATTTCTTTAAGTCTCCTTTCGTAGGAGCATATCCAAGTGTGGCTTCACTGAGCCTTATTTCAGTAAAGGATTACCTTCTTCAAGTAGGTGCAAGAAGGAAATTCATTTTCTTATGTTTGTCGATAAAAGATAAAAACATGACATCTTAGCAGATAGAAGATTGTATATATAAAATAGTCCAGATTAGATTGACATTAGATTACACTAGTCTAAGTCAATGGTAACTGGAGACCCATATAACCAGTCGAAATCACCTTCTCAACGGATAAGGGTCTAATTGGGACCCTGACTAGGTGATCTCCCTATGATGTTGAACATGGTCATTTTTGGTCATCAACAGGTTCCCAAGCTAGGGAGATTGGTCTGTGTCCACATTGATTAGTTTTTTCGATAACACATGGCCCAAGGCATCACACTCCACAATAAATGTTTTTTGTAAATTCGGGTGTGGCTAGGAAAAGAGTTGTACACATAGCCTCCTTAAGTTTTCAAAAGATTTGGTTGCTTCTTGAGTCCAAGAACATGCTTCCTTCTTTGATAATGTTGTTAGAGGTGTTGAGCCTCGTTTTTTGTGCCAATTATCCTTCATGATAAACCCTAATATGGCCTTAATAAACCCACCATACACCACTTTTTCCATATTTTATCCTCATTTTGACCCAAAAAGTCATCAAAAGGGTATTTTTATCACTTTATTTTAATTTATGAATTTTAGTAGTTTTTGTGCTTTGAAAAGTCAATTTTACTAGTTTTTACCAGAAAAATTGTTTTCCAGTAATCACTCCTAGCTTACCATATTTACAAGAAAAGTAAGAGGAAATGGATACATGAGTTTTTCTCCTAGATTTCAAACCAGGGATTATGTCCTCTTGATGCACAAGAAACAATCCAAAAACTCGCCATTCAAAGCATGGTGAATGGACACTCTCCACAAGGAAAAATATAGCAACATAAACAAAATTCGATCTTCTCATGATATTTTGGAGAAAATCTCTCATCTTGAGCTCGATCTATCTGTTAATGTTTAAGACATTATTATAGTTCTTTACATTTCATTAGATAACAACAACATAATACAAGATCACTGAGAAATACATAATCACAAGAGACACAACATTTATCCTGGGAAACCCTCTAGGGTAAGAAAACCCAACAAAAATTCCTTATTATAGATATCCAATACAATGCCAAGAGATCTCTTAAAATAATGCAGAATATCCTCTCCCAAATATGCGCCACTCTCTCTCCTTCTTCTATTAACTGCAATTCTGAAACTTGTCTCACAAATGAGCAAGTGAGTTGTTTATCTAAGTGAGGTGCTAACCTCCTTATTTATACAAGATTGGCACGTGTGAAGTGTCTCTTCACTGGCAGGGCCGACTTCTCCAACTGGGTGGTTATAACCACCTTTATTATGTTTCAGGGCCTCTTTGATATATTATGGGGCCAACTTCTTCTTTTGCCTTTTACAATTACAATATGACCAATCCGCAAAAGGGGATTTGGTCCTTTTAAAGTAGCCAACATGATCAATCCACAATAGGGATTGATCCAATGAATAATATATCAAATAATAATAAGAATACACTTTGCAGTTACATTATTTCAACACTCCCCCTTAACAAGAAGGGTATTCTTCAACAACATCATGCAAGAGAGAGAGGACAACATCATCAACAACATCAAGTGGGTGAGAGGACAACATCATCAATATCATCTTGGAACACTGACCGGTGTATCTATAAATCATCGAAAGTTTTCTTCATCAACAACATTGTCATTCTCAAAGGAATGCCATCATCATCTGCATCAATATGTATTAGTATAAAAACTGATACATCATCATCATCACAGCACAAGGCTGGCTCATCATAATACAAAAATGGCTTTACATCATAGCTGTCAAGCTGGAAACTCAGTACTCGTCTCATCTCAATGTCTTTCTTTACGTCACAACACTCAGGCTGGAAGAAAGATACTAGACTGGCTTTACGTCACAACTATCAAGATGGAAGCACAGTACTAGTCTCATCTCATTGTCTTTCTTTACATCACAACACTCAATCTGGAAGCAGGATACTCGTCCTGCTTTACATCACAACCATTAGGTCAGAAGCAGGATACTAGAATGGATTTACGTCACGCCTATCCAGCTGGAAGCTCAGTGCTAGTCTCATCATATCATCTTTCTTTACGTCACAACCATCAGGTTGGAAGCAAGTTACACATCCTACTTTATGTCATAACCATTAGGTTGGAAGCAGGGAACTAGACTTGCTTTACGTCACAACTATACAGCCAGAAGCATAGTACTAGTCACACATCATCTTGCTTTACGTCACAACCATCAGGTCAGAAGCAAGGTACTCATCCTACTTTATGTCACAACCATCAGGTCAGAAGTAGGATACTAGGTTGACTTTACGTCACAGCTATCCAGCTGGAAGCACAGTACTAGTCATATCACATCATCTTGCTTTACGTCAAAACCATCAGGTCGGAAGCAAGAGATGTCTCATCACAGCATCTACTCCCCCTTTCGAGGAGGGTCCTTTCGGACTATACCAAGCTTATCTCAAAAGTAATCAAAATTTATACGAGATAGTGGCTTGGTCAACACATCAGCAACTTTTTCATCCGTGCTAATGTACTGGAGCTTTAAGGCTCCTCTCTGCACCATGTCACAGATATAATGATAACAGATCTCTATGTGCTTCGACCTGTCGTGGAATACAAGATTCTCTGTCATCTTTATGCAACTCTAGTTGTCACATAGAATCAAGGTTGCTCTCATCTCTAAGTCAAATAGGCCAGTCAACAACTTTCGAAGCCATATAGCTTCGCAGCTGGCAAAACATGCAACAATGTATTCTACTTCCGCTGTGCTGAGAGAAATACTAGATTGCTTCCTAATCTGCCACGAGATCATAGTTGATCCCAAACTGAAACACCATCCTGAAGTGATTTTCCTATCAGAAACCCTTCCTGCCCAATCTGCATCAGTATATCCACTCAATGCGAAATCATTATCTCCATCATAGCTGAGACCACAATCTATTGTACCTTTAAGTTACCTCATCACATGTTTTGCAGCCACTAGGTGAACACGTCTGGGTTCTACCAGAAACTAACTCAAGGTGTTCACGAAAAAACAAATTTTTTCTCTAGTGTTCATCAGGTACATCAACGATCCAATAATATGTCTGTACAGTGTGGCATCAATCAACTTTGACAAAGTATCAACCAACAACTTCATCTTTGCTTCCATGGTTGTATTCATGGGCTTGCATTCCAACATGTCGAATCTCTTCAAGATTTTGACCGTATACTTACCTTGGTTAAGGAAGATCCTCTCAGGACTCTGCCATACCTCAAGACCTAAGAAATAATGCATTAGGCCAAGGTATTTCATTTCAAATTCCGAGGCAAGTCTCTTTTTACATTCAGTGATGAGCTTTTCTTCTCTAGTTAAGAATAAGTCATCCACATATAGTAGTAAGATTACTGGCTCATCGTTCATGATCTTGAAGTAGAGGTTAGAGTCTTCTTTACTATTGGTAAAGCCTAAGCTCGTCAAGAAACTGTCTATACGGCCATACCAAGCTCTAGGAGCTTGCTTCAATTCGTATAAGGCTTTCTTCAATTTGCAGACATGAGACTTCCTGTCTTCAACCTCAAATCCTTGAGGTTGCTCTATATACACTTCCTCTTCGATGACACCATTTAGGAAAGGTGTCATCACATCCATCTGGTGCATCTTCCACTTCATCTTAGCTGCAAGAGCTATGATGGTTCTGATCGAAGTGTATCTGGCCACAGGAGTGAATGTCTCTTCATAGTCAATGCCTTCCTTCTGGGAAAAGCCACGAGCAACAAATGTTTCTTTATACTTCTCAATACTTCCATCAGCAACATGTTTTATTTTGAAGAGCCATCTGGAGGATACTACATCTTTATTCTTCACTCTAGGAACTATTTCCCATACTTCGTTCTTCATTATGGATTGGTATTCCTCTGTCATGGCATCTGCCCATTCTTTCCTCTGAATGGCTTCTTCAAAGTAGGTAGGCTCCTCTTCTAGGAGATCACACATTAAAGCCATATAACCGGAGAATGGCTTTGGTATTTTCACCTGTCTCGTAGTTCCTTGGGGAACACCGTACTTCTCTCCATATTGAATCATCTCTCTAGCCCAAGATGGCTTTATTTTATGGAGGGTCATCATCTGAGGAGGTTCTTGCACTTCTACTATATCATGGTATTCTAGAACATCCTCATCAAGGGAAGTTACAACTTCCCTCACTGGTTCTGTAGCTCTGGGAACCTCCCTCATTGCAGTACTAGGGATTAGGGGTTCCTCTTCATATACTTCTTCAAGCTAGCATAGTTTAGATTTCTTGAGCACTGCATCTTCATCAAAGGTCACATCCCTGCTGATCTCAATGTGATGGTGACCTAGTATATAGATTCTGAAGGCCTTGGAGACCTCACAGTATCCCACAAATATTCCCTTCTTTCCTCAAGGGTCCTCCTTGTTTCTCTTTTCTTTAGGTATATGAATAAACACTAGACATCCAAATATTTTGAGATGTCTTACCTTGGGATTATTTTCGGTGAACATCTCTTCCGGTGTCTTGAGCCCAAGTGCACTATGGGACAATCAATTCTGCACATATACAACTTCCATTGTTGCTTCTGCCCATAAGCACATATGAAGATCTTGATCATGGATCATAGTCTTCACAACTTCCATTATGGTTCTGTTCTTACGTTCAACTACACTATTTTTTTGGGGATTATAGGGAGTAGTGAGTTCCCTCTTGATCCCAACATCTTTGCAAAAGTTCACACACTCTTTTGAGGTATATTATCCTCCATTATCTGACTTGAGTATCTTAATCTTCCTTTCTGAAAGGTTCTCTATCAAGGCTTTGAATTCTTTGAACTTGCTGAACACTTCATATTTAGATTTCAAGAAATATATCCAGGTTTTATGAGAGTAATCATCAATGAATGATACATAATATACATGCCCACTAATGGAGGATGATGGCATTGGGCCACATACATCTGAATGAATGCGTTCTAGGACTCCTTCTGCCTTGCTGTCCCTTCGAAAACGGGTTCGTGATGTTCTTCCCTTGTGCACATCCATTGCATACGCCTTCATAGTCACCTTTGAGTTCTAGTAAACCTGTGACCACTTTGCATATGTATGGTAGTTCCTTGTAGTTGATGTGGGATAACCTTCTATGCCAAAGTTCACATGAGTTTTCAATGGCATGGGTCATGGCAGCCTCTGAGTGACCCTTTAGTTTATACAAGCCATTTTCTTCACTTCCAATGATGATTGCTTCATTTAAGGTTTCTCCTTTATCCCACATAAGAACTTCTCCATCTATAAAGGCAACTCTGAAGCCTTTTTTTTCTAAAGATGAAATGGAGAGTAGGTTCTTCTTTAATCCTGGTACATATAGTATGTCCTTCATTTTTAGTGAATTCCCTGAATTTAGTTTGTGGTTTGATTCTCCCACTCCCTTGATGGGATATAGGTAATCATCTCCAAGTGTCACTTTCTGAGAAAAATTCTTTTCTGAGATACAAGAGAGAATGTTTCTTTTTCCCATAATGTGCTTGGATGCACCACTATCAATGAGCCAAGTGTCCTCTCCGGGTGTTACAAATCCTGAGAGGGCCGAGATCAGGACATGGTATTTGATCTACTCTCTTATCATCTTTGCGGGTGGCTCTTCATATTCGACTACATGGGCATGGAGCCTCTTATGTTTTCTCTAGTATTCTTCTCGTCTAGCTGGAAAAAACTTTGCAATGTGTCCCATCTTGTCACAATGATAGCATTGTACAGATGAGTAGTCCCTTTCCTTTCGTTGTCCTTTCTTCTGAAATCTCCTTGGATGAGATTCTTTATGATTGAATTTGTTTGATTGTTGAGGCTCCTTATGAGTCTCCTTTTGGAAGTAGGGTTTCTTCCTTCCTCCTTTGGTGTGAGTATCTAGGGCTTGATCATCATCTCTTGCTAGTAATGCTTCACGATTCACCACTCTTATTTCTTCCTGGATGCATTCTTCCCATAGACTATCAAACTTTAGTTTCTCCGTTCTGGCACATATTGTTTGGATGAATGCATCCCAAGGTCTTGTAAGACCATTTAGGGACGTCATTATGAGTTCGTCTTCATCTATGGTATCTCCAATACCTTCTAACTGTTCTTTGAATTCTGAGATTCTGGAGAAGTATTCCTGAATCGTTTCTCCTTTTTGCATCCTTGTATTCTTCAGTTGAGTTCTTAGATTCATCTTCTAGTTTATGCTCTTTCCTTCATATAGTCTGGTCAAGGCATCAAACATTTATTTCAGAGTCTTCTTAGATGACACATAAGGAATCAGGTGGTCTTTGATTGAATCTGCAATGATTCTTTTGGCCCTGATTGTGTCCTTTTGATGCTTTGCCTTTTCTACAACATCGGCGAGTTCTAGTACTTCTTCTTTGACGAATATTTCTAGGTCATTCTCTTCAAGAATGAGTCCAATCCTATACTTCCAAGCATGAAAATGTTCCACTCCTTCTAGCTTGTCAACAAGATTAATGCTTGCAGACATTTTTACTTGGGGCTAGGAAAATGACCGAAAAATGAAAGTGCTCAAAATCAAAATCTGAACTTACCAAGAGGTGCGCTTGGCTAAGGAAAGTAGCCTGGTGTGTTTGGATCTGAGAAAATCCAACTTTTTCTCCTCCAAATTTGATCTATGAATTTCTAGACTGGTGCTTCTAGTTTTCTGGTACCTCTGGTACTCTGGTACTTCTGGTACACTGGTTTTCTGGTACTTTTGGTACTTTGTGAAACTAGGGTTTCACTTTCTGGGAGATCTAGCCACTGAAAAGGTGCGCTGAGAGTGCCAAAGTGATCCTTAGAGGAATGCGCACTTTTCTAGATGGTTTTGGGGTTGAAAAGCTTTACCATAAAAAAGCCCTAATTTTCAAGTACGACAACAGTGACATTTTTCACTCTTGTGAAAGATGCTTCCTTCAGCCTGGCTCTGATACCATGTTAATGTTTAATCCATTATTATAGTTCTTTGCATTTCATTAGATAACAATAGAATAATACAAGATCACTGAGAAATACACAATCACAAGAGACACAACATTTATCCTGGGAAACCCTCTAGGGGAAGAAAACCCAACAAAACTTCCTTATTATAGATAGCCAATACAATGCCAAGAGATCTCTTAAACTAATGCAGAAGATCCTCTCCTAGATATGAGCCACTCTCTCTCCTTTTTCTATTAATTGCAATTCCAAAACTTGTCTCACAAATGAGAAAGTGAGTTGTTTATCTAAGTGAGGTGATAGCCTCCTTATTTATACAAGACTAGCACGTGTGAAGTGTCTCTTCATTGGTAGGGACGACTTCTCCAACTGGGTGGTTATAACCACCTTTATTATGTTTCAGGGCCTCTTTCATATATTCTGGGGCCGACTTCTTCTTTTTCTTTTTACAATTACAATATGACCAATCCACAAAAGAGGATTTGGTCCTTTTAAAGTAGCCGACATGATCAATCCACAATTGGGATTGATCCAATGAATAATATATCAAATAATAATAAGAATACACTTTGCAGTTACATTATTTCAACACTATCATCCATAGGAAGTCGTTGAGATCTACCATTACTCCAGAGAGGGTTTTGAGGTTTATTATCTATGTTTCATGATGTATAAATATGCCAAACTATGAGGCATTTTAGGGAGTCAAATTGGAGAACTTGTGAACCATTGCACAACTTATTTTATTCTTAATATTAAGATCTGATGTCCTCCATTTAATTTTCTTTATTTGTGCATAAGACAAAGCCTAGAGGGCCCCCTTGCTATGGTTTGTGTCACAACTGTATATCTCTGTACAAAGGTTTTGGTTTGCTTCTTCTTGATTTACTAGTAAATATCTTCATTTGGTTTTCTTCTTCTTCATTTGGTTTTCTATTCAACAATTTCTTTATTTTCAGTTTTAGATATACATGTTATAGTAGTTTCTTTGTTGAAAATTACAATTAAGTTAATATTTAAACTTCTCATAATCCACAATTTTCATAAGGAAAATAGAGTATTTCTATAAAAAGTCATAACTATAATGACAACCTTCCTTTTACAACTTGTTTTCCTACCAATGCGACTATGATAAATTTGGGCTGGAGAAATCAGAATTCTGTGAATTTCTTGTCAAATAGAATCCTTTGCAATTTATGAAAACTCACAGCTAGATAGAGAATTATTACAAAGAGCCATATCTTGATTGAGTTATATGAATTTCACAGTTGTTATCACTGAAATTTCATCCGCACATGGCGACAAGAACTCCGCATTGTAAAAATGGGACTGGAGTCATTCATGGAATAGGATTAATTCCACAGCATTGCAAAAGGGTCAAAAACTATAGAAAATGACCAAAAATTTGAAGGGCGCTTTACAAAACCTGGGTGCGCGCGCATATGCGTGTAACAACAACGTACAATGCGCGCTTCAGCGCACGATGCGCGACTGTTGGGCGAAAAACCCACGCGCTTGCTAAACGACACATTTATTGAAATTGGTCAGCCTCCCAACCACTAATGGATCGGCTCCCAAGTCGATTTGACACCAAATCCGAGCTCAATCCTCATGGTGGGCTGGTCAAAGACCTAATTGAGCCCTAAAGAGCCCCTTTTCACATTCTAAAGAGGTTGCATAATAACCCAATGCTTGGCTATAAAAA